>CM065130.1:33800027-33855027 GCA_033026305.1 Cirrhinus molitorella
ATAAATATATTAATTGTAATCAATTTAAAATATAAAAGTTTAAAATATAATACAATTAATTAATTTTATTATTTGAAAAATGTTAATACGTACAGGTCAGAATAAGCATGTTGCACAAAGCCAGTCTTAAATAGCACATGTATATTTGTAGCAATAGCCAAAAATACATTGTATTGGTCAAAATTATAGATTTTTCTTTTATGCCAAAAATCATTAGGATATTAAGTAAAGATCATCTTCCATGAAGATATTTTGTAAATTTCCCACCATAAATATATCAAAACATATTTTTTGATTGCTAAGAAGTTTATTCGGACAAATTTAATTTAATTAAGATCTTCTCATTATTTAGATTTTTTTGCACCCTCTGATTCTGGATTTTCAAATAGTTGTATCTCAGCCAAATATTGTCATATCCTAACAAACCAAACATCAATTAAAAAAACTGACCCTTATGACTGGTTTTATGGTCCATATATATGTGGTACTTTATGTGGTGTTTTGTCCTTGTGACTGAACTTACATTGCAGAGGGAAGTTTAGGATTTTGGCAGCGACAGGTGAACAGCTTGATGATGTCAGACAGTGGCATGCTGCTGGCAGCCCGCTAAACAGAGAAATCACATCAGTCGAGATGACGAATGGCTGGCTCTAGTCTGTTCTAAAGATTAATGTTGAATAAGTACCTAGCTTCACAGCTCCCGAGCCACAAAGTAAGCAAGACTACGCATTGCTGCGTCCACAAATTGTTCAAAGTCATCCGGGCATCGAGGCAACTTCCTGCCCGGCTGCATCCAAAAATCACAAAAATATGTAATGCCCCTTTTGCATGAACGATCAAGAAAAATAATACTCGGAGCCCCCCCTCTCTGTATGGCACACACGTAAAAGTACCAAAAACACTCGGTCGCTTTGAAGTAGGGATGTTTTCACAGCAGGGAGTGGATGAGGTAATGTTTGAGTTGTCTTTGCATCGCTTTCCGAGTGACTGTTTATGCTAGGTGAGAGGTTCTTCCTCATAGCTGTGGAGTTTGAACTTAAATGTCACAAGTCCCTCTGTTTCTACACTCTAACCTCAGGAAGGAGAATGTCACCGTTATTACCAGTGAAATATTTGTCTAGCTTTCACTGCTGTTCCTTTATGCCTTCAGGAAACAGGAGGAGGTGAGGGGGGCCGTACGACATGGTGGTATTATAGCTGGTCTCTTGAGGAACTGCCTGAATGTTGTTCATCCCCATGTCACCCATCCCTGAAAAAACAAGCAAGCTGTTGGATGAAGTCATACGGGACAGTGATGTGTGTGAGTACAGCACTTTGGTGCTGCACAGATTAAATGTCATTTGTTTAAGACCTATGACCAATATACAGTTCATTATGACAGAATTAGTGCTTCACTCAAAATCATATGTGACCCTGGACCACAAAAAGTCTTAAGTAGCACAGGTATATTTATAGCAAGAGCAAAAAATACATTGTATTGGTCAAAATTATCAAAAAATTAGGATATTAAATAAAGATCATGTTCAATGAAAATATTTTGTAAATTTCTTACCATAAATATATCAAAACTTAGTTTTTGATTAGTAATATGCATTGCTAAGAACTTCATTTGGACAACTTTAAAGGCGATTTTTCTCAGTATTTTTATTTTTTATATATTGTTTTGCACCCTCTGATTCCAGATTTTCAGATAGTTGTATCTCGGCCGTATTGTCATATCCTAACGACCCATACATCAATGAAAAGCTTATTTATTCAGCTTTCAGATGATTTATATCTCAAAATGTTTGAGAATGTTTTTGGAACATATTTCTTACATTTGAAACGTGATTTATTGTAATTGTCTTTATATTATCTTACATAATTTTTTGAAATTGAGATTTATACATCATCTAAAAGCTGAATAAATAAGCTTTCCATTGATGTATGGTTTGTTACAATATTTGGCCGAGATACAACTATTTGAAATCTGCAAAAAAGGAAAATATTGCTGCAACTTAATCTTGTGTTTGCAACTTAATTTCTCACATTTGCATGTTTTTCATAATTGCAACAATTTTTTTGTCACATTTTTTACTTTATTTATTGCATTTGTGACTTAATTTTTCATCGTAGCGACAGCATTTGTTTGATTTATGACTACGTCTCACACTTTATAACCCACAATGTGACTTTGTACTGTATCTCACAACTGTAACTTAGGCTTACCCTTGTGACTTTATTTCTCACATTTGCATCTTTATTTCTCATAATTGCTCTTTTTTTCACTTTATTTATTGCATTTGTGACTTTATTTCTCATAATTGCGACTCTTTCATTTATGACTGTTTTCATTTGTTTCTCAAATTTGTGACTTTATTTCTCCTAATGTGACTTTTTATCTCACGTCAACTTAATCCAATTTCCAGCATTCATGACATTACATCTCACTGTTGTGACTTAATCACATCATGTCTTTATTTCTCGCAGTTGTACCATTTCTCACATTTTTGACTTGATTGCAATTTTTACTTTTGTTATTGACTTGACTTTCGTTTTTGACTTTCGTTATTGACTATCTTTTTGTTATTTGCAATTGTTTTTGTTGATTTTTAACTCACAAATTTCTCACATTTACATCTTTATTCCTCATAATTGCTACTTTGTTTCACTTTTAATTGCGGCTGTTTCATTTATGCCTGTTTCTCACATTTGTGACTTTATTTCTCCTAATGTGACTTTTTATCTCATGTCAACTTAATCTTACATTTGCAACTTTGCAAACCATGTTTCTCATAATTTAACTTTTGGAACTTAATTTCTTATATTTACATTCTTGTAATAGAGACATTTGAAATTACATCTCACTGTTGTGACTTACATCTTGTCTTTATTTATCTTTTATTTCTCACATTTTTGATTTTGATTGCAATTTTGACTTTTGTTATTGACTTGACTTTTGTTTTTGACTTTTGTTATTGACTTTTATTTGATCGTTATTGATTATTGATCTTTTTGTATTTGCAATTGTACTTGTTGACTTCTTACCTCACAAATTTCGACTTCATCTTGTGTTTGCAACTTTATTTCCAACATTTACATCTCATAATTGCAACATTTTTGTACATTTTTGACTTTATTTATTGCATTTGTGACAGCTACTGTGTTTCATTGGTGTTTCATTTATTTCTCACATTTGTGACTTTATTTATTTTAACGGCGACTGTTTAATTTGTTTCATTTATTCCTCACATTTGCAAATTCCTGTCTCACATTGCGCAACTTTTTCTCATAATTAAATCTTTTGGAACATCAGTTACTGTATTTTCATCTATTGTGACTATTTGTAAAATTCATGACATTCAGTCTCACAGTTGTGACTTCATATCTTGCAATGCGACTATTTTATAACGTGACTGCAACTTAATTTTATTTGTATTTCTCATAATTGCAACTATTTCCCACATTTTGACTATATCTCCCATTTGCAACTTTATCTCTCTCAATTGTGACTTTATATCTCTAAATAACTGCAACTTAACCATGTTCGTGACTTTATTTCTCATAATTACTTCTTTCTCTCATTTGCAACATTGTTTCTCGCAATTATGACTTCATATCTTGCAATATCAAATAATGTGACTTTTTAATCACACAATTACAATTTAATCTTACATCTTCAACTTTATCTCCCATCTGCATCTTTATGTCTTTGTAATTGTGACTTTATATTTCAAAAAGTGAATTTGTATCTAACAGTTGTGGCAATCATTTTTAGCTTAACTTCTCTCATCTTTCTTGCATTTATGGCATTTTTCATTCATCTCACAGCTAGCCGTTGTATTATTAAAAAAAAAAAAAAAAAAAATATATATATATATATATAGAGAGAGAGAGAGAGAGAGAGAGAGAGGCAAAAAACAGGCTTCCATGATGCATTTCAAAACATTTTTCACAGTGGCATTTGCCAGTGCAAAAGTTTAAACAAAAAAGTTTAAAAAGTTTAAAGGTGTTGTGTGTGGTTGCCAGAGGCTTTTTTCACACATTTTATTGTAAAATTGATTGCAAACCATAAGTCTGATTCATTCATTCTAGTAGCGTGAGAAGTGAGGGCTGAGTCACACACAAACTTAAACACATGCATCCATGAATCGCTCACCTGGATTCACATTTCTTTCACAGTTGCACTGTTATACCTTAACCTCTCTTAACCCATTGATTCCTTCAGAGGGTTCATTTTAAACTCGGCTTGACTCAATGAGAACATTTTTTCTTTCAGAAAACAAAATGGGCCTTTTTCCTCAAGTGAAGCGAGGGCTGCTTTCTCCAGCATGTTTGGATTAATAAGGAGTGATTGATGAAGACAGGAGAGGAAACATTCGATTCCTGCTCCGCTCCCGTTCCTGTGAGAAAAACCTTGGGAAAGAGAGCTATAAATAAGGAGTGTTGGTCCATGTGCAACGACCATCTCGCTTAGGCACGCCGTGGGTGTGTGTGTGTGTGTGTGTGTGTGTGTGTGAGCGAGAGTTGAAGTGTGTCAAGTGTGTGTTCAAGTTGTCGGTATGTCAATTTGGCATGAAGGACAGACTGGCGACAAGGTTTGGAAACAAGGAAAATATTGACCAATCATGCACAGCAAATGTCAATACATAAGCTTCAAGTGTGCTCTTTTCTGCAGGATTAGTCCATTACTCAAATGCTCACAGTGAGTTCAATGAGTTAAAACATGCTAATATTTTCTACACAAATTTTTGCCTATACAAGTATATATTTCTTTCTCCAGCATTTAACTCCTGAATCACACAGAAACGCATCATTTGGGCTATAAGCTTTGCAGACCACACAAGAACTAGGAAATATTAATGTAAATATATGGCGTCTACAGTCGGTTACAAGCCATAAAAGCATGAAAAGCCTGTTGCTACAGCTTGGTCCGCTTTGAGGGAACATCACGTTTTCACAAATGTTGACTTCTCCTAAGTGTACATCCATTTTTTTAGCTTGACTGAAGTACTTGTCTGAAAATGTGGCTTTTATTGTAGTTATCTAGAAACCCTGAAGCCAAAATCAACAACAGAGATACCAAACCAATAATGTTTTTTCATCCGAGATAATGAAATTTGCAGATAAAACCGTGACCTGGTCTATAAAGTCTAGTTGCATGTATCATAAAATGGCAGAAGTCAGCACATGCGAAGTTGAAGGGTCAGCACATATCATTATATTTCACTCATGTGACACAGACGTAGGTGAAACAACAAACCCGGGCCTAATTAGCTGCCCTGTGTGTAAAGTTTAGCCTTAGAAAAATAAACCCCCACCATAAAGTGACTCTAGAGCTGGGGGTAAAGCGTAGCGAGGTTGGGTGGAGGTGCCCACAAGCAAAGATTTCCTGAGTTCAGAGGTTGGCGATTTCATTCTAGAAGGGCTTTCAAATAGATTCTTTTTTGTCACCGCTGATGTAAACAATCAAACAAGTGTTACCACTGAACATCTTGTTCTTGACAGCTGTGTTAACAAATTAGCATAACAAACTACAGCTGGATAAACTTGTTCCGAAGCTGTTTTAACATTGATTTAAATGTGCTGTCGTATATGTGATACTCGCGAATTATAAAATTGATTGCACATGTCGGCGCAGCTTAATGATGTTGTTAGCAACAAAAAAGCCCTTTTATTTTTATTCACTGCTTACAGTTGCATTGGCAAAAAAGCCTGTTTGATCAGAATATTTTTGATAGTTTACATTTATGCATTTGGCAGAAGCTTTTGCATTCAACCATGCTTTTTTCAGTTAATGCATTCCATGAGAATCAAACCCATGACCTTGGCATTGCTACTGCGCCGTGCTTTACCGTCAAGAAAAAATTAACCTTATTCACCCTACTTTATTTACTTTAATGCACATTCCTGTCACTAATTCTGCATAATTCTTTGGTGCACATAACTGCGAATTAAACTTTATGCAATAGTTTGCTTTGCCTCTGAAACAACTTTTCGTTTCAGATAGTTATGAATTCCTTCTCATCTCTAAGAGCCAGTTTTCACAATCCAATCAATTCCCAAATGATCAAGCCAGATCCGCTTGTTGAAAATCCAGTTTTACTTGGATATACACCACCGTTCAGAAGTTTGTGGTTGGTACGCTCTAAAAAATTATTTAAAGGTATTTTTTTCAACCCAAATGCTGCACTGTAAAAAAAAAAAAAATCTATAAAATTTACGTTAAAAAAACAACAGCTGTGGTTGCCGGAATTTTATCATGAAAAATATGGTAGCGTTTCTGTTTCTGTACAGTCTAATCTCTGATTGACATAAAATTTTAATTTAACCTACATTTACAGTAAAATACCGTAATTTTACTGATATAATGATGTAATAACCACCAATTGAAGGTGGTGATGAGAAAGTCACATGATAAACCAAAGCCCACCACAAGCAGTTTTTAAATAATAACATATGAAGAGTTCAGATGCAAAGCCCCCTAAAAGCCATCTCGGTCAAAAATGAGATAATGATACTGAGTGAATGCTCTGGACACATATTATACATCCATCAAATACTTTTATTTCAAACTCACTAAAATCCCAGCCTCAGCCAAATCAGAAGCAAGGGTACTTAGGTAGAAACCTATACATTGGAGCCTGATAAAAATGTGTTTTTTTTTTGTTTGTTTTTTTAAAGAAAGACATGATTCAGAGGCTTTTGCATCTGAACTCTTCAAGGTGCCCAGTGTCATTCACACAAAAACTAAACACCTTAATGTTAACACACATGAAACTGAAATAATGCAATAAACATTCATTTAACAACATTAGGTGTAACATACAACCCTAATGTACAAAACTGATAAGAAAAAACTAGAAAGAAACATTTCAATAAAAACACGCAGGGAATTCTGGGAATGTCAATTTACGGTTATTCACTATAAATTATACGTAATTTTTTCCACTTCCAAAAACGGTATACTACTGTGAAATTACATGTAATGTCCAATACATTTTTTTCACCATATACAGTAGGGGAATTTACCGTTAACCATTTAACAGGTTATAGCATTTTTACAGTCTTTTATTGTTAAATTTAAGATAATTTTTTACAGCGTGGGTTCAGCAAGTTGGGTCAATTTATTGGGTTATTTTTAATATTTTTACCCAGATGCTGGGTAGTATTTCTGCACTCTAGAAAAATGCTGGGTTACATTTTTTAACCCAAATGCTGGGTTCAGCTTGTTGGGTCATTTTATTGGGTTATTTTTTATATTTTTTTACCCAGGTGCTGGGTAGCATTTCTGCACTCTAGAAAAAAAAAGGTTAAACAGCATTGTACAATGATTTTGAAGTTGAAGACGAAAATGAGATGGGAATTTTTCGACATACCCTAACTGTATTGACCCGGATCACACAGACTGCCCATCGCAGAGATGAGACAAGACAAGCATTTGAGGTTAAAATAGTATATAAATTGTCAATCTGTTTAGAAAATAACCAAAAATAATAGTTTCACTAAATAAAACCCTTTTCATTGGCTGGGATTGTTTAAAACCCTTTGAAGCTGGATTTAAACTGCATTATAGAAGTCTTGGAGGCACCATAGAAGTCATTATATGGAGAGAAATCTTTAAATGTTGTCCTCAAAAAAAATGATTTCTTTACGACTGAAGAAAGAAAGACACAAACATCTTGGATGACAAGAGGGTGAATATATTATCTGTATATTTTTGTTCTGAAAGTGAATTAGTTTAAATATGTAATATTGTAAACTATGCTGTATTCACCCAAATAAACTCAAATTGTCTTATATTTTTGTCAATGGGTGTTCTTGCTTGATAATAAATGTTCATCTTTTGATTATTGCAGTTGCCTCTATAATTATAAGTGTGATTTTAATTTCAAACCCAATTTAATGCAATATAATATTTTTTAACAATAGCTGACTTAAATAAAACAACCCAGCATGTTGGGTAAAAACATTTAACTCAACCAGCTGGGTCAAAATAACTCAGCATGTGTTCTGGCCAATAGTTACCCAATGCTGGGTTGCCAAATAACCCAGCATTTTTTTTTTTTGAGTGTATGAATATTTATTTTTATTTATTTTTTAATGTTTTTGAAATAATGTATTGTTTATGCTTACCAAGGCGGCATTTATTTTATTTAAAATACAGTAAACTGTTATATTGTGAAATATTATTACAATTTAAATTGATTGTTTTGTATTTTAATATATTTTAAAATACAATTTATTCATGTGATGCAAATCATCATTACAATACAATAGTCTTCAGTATCACATGATCCTTCAGAAATCATTTTAATATGCTGATTTGCTACTCAAGAAACATTCCTTATTATTATGAATGTTGAAAAAACTTTGTTTCAAATAACTGTTCAAAAGAATGCCATCTACTTGGAATTAAAATATGTTGTACCATTATGAATGACTTTACTGTCGCTTTTGATGAATTTGGGTTGAAAATAGGTTTTACTGTATATCGATTTTACTATCTTTTCACACTATGTTTAACTTAAATGTATTACTATGACCTTTTATAACATACAGTTTCCCTTTTTTCTTTCCCAGGTCCAGGATCTAGATTGATTAGTAGCCATGGATTGCAAGCTCATAAAGATAGAGTGCATTATATTAATTTTCATTTTGCGGACACTAAAGCAACATTGAACATATACATTTTATCAGCAAGTGATTTCGGTATCTCTACCAGCTGAGCAAGAGAAAAATTAGTCGTGAGCAATAGCATAGCTTTGTTCTTAGTCATATAGGGTTGAGGCGAGCAAAACATTGGGCTATCTCGAATGTTTCACACTAAAAAGGAAACTTGGAAAGGCAGAGAAACGCCAAGAATCTACATTCCCTCTCGTACCGTTGGCGCGAGGTGAAGAAAGGTTAGCACGGGCCCTAATTCTTCTTTAATTGGTTGACTTCAAATTAAATTTGCATTAGTTTATAGCTCTCAAAACAATCGCCCCAGGGCATCATAAACAGCAAAACACTGGCAAACAATTCCAACGCTCTCTCGCAAGTCAAATCTCGGAACTCGGCATGCTGTGTAAGGTTGGCCAAAGTTATGGTGAGGATGTTTGGCAGGGCCAGTATTGACACTAGAGCTACTCACAACATGCCTTGTTGAATCTTGGAGTGCTATGGGTTTCGGTTGACTGCAAAGGTCATTTAGGTCCACCCAGTTTCCCAAGTGAGTATATAAGGGTACCGCTCAGCTATGTGGCACTGAGGCTGTATTATTATTTTTAGAGGTGGTATAAATGCGATGTTTCGCCTCTTATCCTCCCACACTAGATCGAGACTACAGCTGTGTTCATATCACACTTAAATGTGGTCCAAATTGCCACTGTGTGTTTGATTTCACATTTAAGGGTCAATTTTTTGAAACTGAGATTTATACATCATATAAAGTTCAAATAAATAAGCTTTCCATTGATGTATGGTTTGTTAGGATAGAAATATATTTGGCTGTGATGCAACTATTTGAAAAAAATCTAAATATTGAGAAAATTGCCTTTAAAGTAGTCCAAATGACATTCTTAGCAATGCACACTACTAATCAAAAATTGTATATATTTGTTGTAGGAAATTTACAAAATATCTTTATGGAACACACATTCTGTATGGAATATCTTTAGTTAATATCCTAATGATCATTTTGACCCATATAATGTATTTGTGGCTATTGCTACAAACATACCCGTGCTACTTAAGACCAAGGTCACATTTTTAATTCTGATCTAGGCCACTCTTGGATTTGCATCAAATTTTTTATTATTTTGATGAATAAAAAATGTCAGTTTTTTCTATTTACAAACTGTTTATGTAATAAAATATGTTTTTGTAGTTTGTGTTGTCCCTGATCAGTGCAAAATGATTACAAATTAAAAAGGATTCATACCAATATTGTCCAAAACCCCACTTTTCTAAGGCGTTTCCAAACTTTGGAGGGTAGTGTATATATTTTTTTCATTAAATTAATAAATTTATTTAGCTACGATGCATTAAATCGATCAAAACTGACAGTAAAGACTACACTGATAATAACAAATTTTTCTTCAGCAGCAAATCTGCATATGAGAATGATTTCTGAAGGATCATGTGACACTGATGACTGCAGTAATGATGCTGTAAATTCAGCTTTGCATCAGAGAAATAAATTACATTTTACAAAATATTCAAATAGAAAACAGTTATTTTAAATTATAATATTTCACAATATTACAGTTTTTTCTGTATTTTTGTAAAAAAAATAAAATAAATGTCTTTCAAAAACACTCAAAATAATCTCACAGATGCTGAACTTTTGACCAGTAGTTTACGGAAATAATATAAGGAATGTGTGTAATTAAACAAATTTTCACTAAAAATTTTCACTTGCCTTAGCATCTAGTGAACTATAGCAACATGTGTGAAGATAAGCTAAGGCCTCACACATGTTGCTATTCAGTTATACACTGAATGAGAAAGAAACAAAGCAATGCGTGCATTTGTTCAGAGTTTCCTGGCGTGCGGCCTGTCATGCTTAGGTGGAAAGACATGTCATAAACACCCTTCATAATAAAAACCACATCTGAGAGACACTAACCTGCCATCGGTGCTCGCACACCCCAGAAAACCAGGCTGTTCAGTCAAGAATAAATAGTGAATAGCCATGATTTTAATGTTTTCCAGTTGCACCATCCTCTGCGTTTGGAAGCTAATGTTCGACACAATGATTAGGGCATTTCAGCACACAAAATACTTTTCTCTCACTCTCACACACAAATTTTCCCTAAAAGCATGACGGCCTGCCAACAGGCTCTCCAACACGACCAATTACTCCAACATCTCGCCACGAAATTGTATATCACACAATTACTCTACAGAGAATCAATTAACAGAGTTCGGTGCTGAAAGCCGAGATGCTGAAAACCTCAGCAATGCGACTCGAAAGCGCTGGCGGGAACGTGTTTGTATGCGTCGCTTAGCTTGGACTAAACGGTGGCACGGCCGTGCGTGTTTTGCTTGGCAGCCGCTGCGGGCCCTGTACACAACACGCAGCGCTGACCTCATATCTTTCATGTATTTGGTAACACAATAACAGCCCAGCGAATGCTGCGCGGGGTTTAAGGGCCTCAGAGAGACCGCCAGATCTGACGCGTTGCCCGAAGCTGTGCAACACTCACTCAGCGCTAATTGCGAAGCATAACAGGCCTATTTGTGAAAGCGCATGTAATGCACGAGGTGTAAGGTAAGTGCTGTTGAGAGGCGTGTGGCTAATGAAACGCTCACCGATTTATCAGCGGCTATAAATCATTCGACGTACTACCACAATATGGCGTAGCCTAATAAAGTCTTGATTTGATTAACTTATCGAATAGACATATGTGACCCTGGACCACAAAACCAGTTATAAGGGTCAATTTTATAATACTGAGATTTATACATCATCTGAAAGCTAAATAAATAAGGTTTCCATAGGTTGTTTTGCAGGAAGTGATTTTTCTTAATAGGAATCACTGGCAGAAACTCAAAATGGCTATGTTTTGAGTTGTTTATGGAAATCTGTAAAACTGAGAAATTTCATTTTGTATTGTGCATGAAATTTTGAAGGAGGAAAAGGAAAGAAATTGGCTGAAAAACACAGAAAAGTGGCTTGTAAACCTTTCTCTGCGGTCAGGAGGAGAGTCGGATAATGCTTTTAATAAAAGACATAATAATATTAATGGCTGGCTCACACTACAAGAGTTTTAGCCCGATTTTCCCCTCCCGAGAATCGGAGCAAAAATCTTGTGGCGTACCTTGATCAGTTTCGATGTTCGGCTCAGGTTATCTGGTAATGTGAGGCATTCACAGATCAAATCTTGCACCTCCGGATCTGCTTGCACACAAATCGGGGCCACTCCAATTAATATCAAACATGTTTGATATTTAGGATTTTAAATCGGGATAATGACAAATATATGAAGTAGACTACTTTCACAACAATCAGTATGCGACCGCAAAACAGCTGCTGGAAATGGAGGAAACTGCTTGTGGAAGTTTTGCAATAAAAGGACTGTCTGTATGATGTCTCAAAAACTTATCACAACCGCAAGGACAAAGAGAAGCGCTGGGTTGAAATCGCCTCAGTTTGAACATAACGGGTGAGTGTAGAAAGCTGCTAGCACGCTTGCTAACATTAGTTGCTGAAATGTCAATGACGATCTGTTGCGTGAGATCACGTGAGGCGATCCCCCTGGCATGTTAATCTTAAAAATATCTTGTAGTGTGAGATGTGCCATGATTTTCATACCTTGTAGTGTGTGCATGTTTAAGATTTGAGGGAAGATAATCTGCAAATATTCTCCTTATTTGGGTGCTGCAACCAGATTTCATAATTGGTTAGGATTTTAAAAATCCTATAGTGTGAGTCAGTCTTAAGATATGAAGAAATATATAAATAGATACAGGGTGAGACTGCCACACATAGACACAATGTAAATAATATATTATATTTGCAGTTGATTACAATGGAACCTTGTGAGACTGCGATAAATTGAAGTGAGTGACAGCTTTTTAGTGACTATATGGAAGCGTTATTTGCTCACTTTCTAGGTTATAATCAATTCAGAATATAAAAAAAAAAAATCACTTTACGTGCTGCTAACAGGACCAATAGCCAAAAGCCTTGTACAGCAGTAGTTTCAGGAGTGACATATATCCTGCATCCTTATAATCCTTATTATAATTATATAATAATATTATACATTGGAGATCAAAATTAGAGAACAATTTATAAACAATTGAACAATTCTGAAATAATGTCATCTTCACTGCTCAACAGTTGAAGGAGTTTTTGTCCTGTCTATACCATGCTACCAGAACACCTTTTCCACAAAATAACTAAGGTATTTCAACAAAAAACATTATTTTGCAGAAAACACACTGATCAAAATTAGAGAACACTTTCAGATACCTCCCAGTTATTGGTGTTAATCTGGCACCTGGTGCTAATTTCCTTGATTATCTGTCAACCCCTATTTAACTGGCAGCCTAACTTCCAGTTTCACTGACTCCGCAAGATGGTGGGCCGTTCTAAAGTGACTGAAAGCCTCCGGCAGCAGGTTGTCCAGATGAAGGCCAAAGGGATGACCCTATCAGCCATAGCAAGACAATCTTTATATCTTAGCAAGACAATCTTTGAATCTTTACAACATCACAAACTCATTCAAGTCTCCCAAGAAGGCTGGTCGTCCACGGAAGACAAATACAAGAGAGGACAGGATACTGCGGAGGATCTCAATGGGCAATCGTTTCCACACTGCAGCTGGAATTGCTCACCAGTTCAGCACTGAACAGGGTAAGGATCTGCCTCGTCATACAGTGTCTCGACGTTTCAGAGCATTTGGACTGAAAGCCCACTCTGCAGTGACCAAACCTCTCATTAGCAGAAAGAATCAAAAGGCTAGACTAAGCTTTGCTGAGGAGCATGTTGTGTGGACAGAGGAGAACTGGTCCAAAGTTCACTTCAGTGATGAAAGCAAGTTTAATTTATTTGGGTCCGATGGGAAACATTATTCGGCGACAAACTGGAGAAAGACTGAACCCAAAGTGTGTAAAGAAGTCAGTGAAATGTGGAGGAGGAAGTGTCATGGTTTGGGGCATGTTTTCTGCAGCAGGAGTTGGGCCTCTTATACAGCTACATGACAGAGTGAATGCAAATGTTTATCAGAACCTTCTTCAACAACATATGGTTCCTTCCCTGTGTTCATCACCCAATCAGCCCGCAGTGTTCACGCAGGACAACGCTCCATGTCACACAGCAAAACGGGTAAAGCAGTTCCTTGAAACTGAAAACATTGAAATAATGACATGGCCTGCCCAGAGTCCTGATCTCAACCCAATAGAGAACCTCTGGAAAATCCTTGGTGACAAAGTTATGGCCAAGAAACCCACTACAGTCACCGAACTGTGGAGGAGACTGGAAAAAGAGTGGACCAAAATCACACCAGAGCAGTGTGAGAGACTAGTGCTGTCCTGTGGCCGCAGATGTGCTGAAGTCATTCAGAGCAGAGGCCTGTACACTTCCTACTAATTGCTGACTGTTGTAACCTTCAGAAAATTTTGTTGTAATCTTTTTCCATGCTACAGTCATTGTTGTTCTCTAATTTTGATCAGTGTGTTTTCTGCAAAATAATGGTTTTTGTTGAAATGCCTTAGTTATTTTGTGGAAAAGGTGTTCTGGTAGTATGGTATAGACAGGACAAAAACTCCTTCAACTGTTGAGCAGTGAAGATGACATTATTTCAGAATTGTCCAATTGTTTATAAATTGTTCTGTGATTTTGATCTCCATTGTATAATCATTATAATCCTTACCCATATAAATGTGGGATTCACTTTGGAAATTGTTTGCAATCAGGCTTAGTTACTTATGTTGCTTATATCCACCACCATAATGGCAGGCAACTATTTCAGTTTAGTTGAAAAATCACTCCTCTTTATAAAATAAGGATCACATCCAACATATGTTGTGATTTTCTGTTTATACCTTTCTCTTGTAATAGTGTCTAAACCAGTACAGCACAGACTTTCCTCCATCTCATCCATTCTGCTTTTTCAGTCACATATAATTTCTTAACCATTTGCACACACAATCATTATCCGACTCTCCTCCTGACCACAGATGGAGCCACTTTTTTTCTGCACTTTCCAGTCAATTTCTTGCCTTTCCCCATTATGAATATTTTCATACATGATAAAAAGCTCTTTGTAGTTTCTTGGTTTGACCGATTTGAGCATTCATAAACAATGCAAAACAGGCATTTTGAGTTTCTGCTAGTGACTCCTATGGAGAAAAATCACTTCCTGCCCTCCAGCTGCATTTCGCACCACAGCAATGACGTCATGTGCAAACAACCTAGCGATGTATGGTCTATTGATGTATGGTATATCTCTAAAAAAAGATTCTTTAAAAGTTCTTTACATGTACAGTTCTATTTAGAACCATAGCATCTTGAAGAACCCTTTTAATGCTGAAATGGTTCTTTGTCTCAGAGTTTAGGGTTTTTTATTCCCCCTTTTTGATTTTCAAATCTGTAACCGTCAAAGCACTTCATTACTGATTTTCTGGAGCTCAGAGATCCAACTACAGACTGCGTACACACATTCTCAACAGGTAAATGATTTCATTCTTAATTTTAAATACAAAGTTAACTTTCAAATAGTGTCTGGTTTCCAAACAAACGTTCTTTTCTCGTTCTTTTTTGATCACATGTAAGTGTGAGCAGCTCTTATAAGCTGAGGACTCCTTTTCTCCACGTAAGTAGCATTGAATTTATAATCCATATGTTGTTTTTATTATTTACTTATTTATTATTAACAGAGGCCACACTCTAAAACCGATCTTCTGGAGTTCAGCTAGCCAACTACACAGACTGTCAACACGCTCCCATCAAGTAAATTATTTAAATCTTATAATGTATATTTTTTAAAATATTCTATCTATCCATCTATCCATCTATATATATATGTATATATACTGGTTTTTAACTGGTTTCCAATCATGTCTTTTTCTTTTTTCAGTTGAAGAGAACATGTAAGTGTGACCAGCCCTGTTCAGTTAAGGATCCTCTTCACCACTAAGTAAGTAACAAAAACATTTAATTCATGGTCCTTTTATTGTTTTTACAAAATCTAACTGTGTATTTCAGATGCTGTCACATCCTACAACTTTTTCATATGAAGAGAGAAACTGCCACTAAATCACATACAAATACACATTATGATGGACTATTAAGGGCTTCATAGAGGATTATAAAAATAAATATTTCACTGGAACTTGGTCTTCATTTCACTATTCAACTTTCATTTACATTTATAACTTTCATTTATTTATGTTCAATATCAATTGTCATTTATTAATGTATTCTGCTAATAACTGTTGTTGTTGTTGTTACAAGATATTGTAATACAAGACAGACAGAGGAGAAAAAATTATATTAATAAATATTATATTCAAAAATATTCATAATTATATAAATATATTAATATATTAATTATAACACTGTTATATATTATATATAATATATTATTATTTAACACTGTTAAATATTATAATATTATATATATATATATATATATTAATTATAACACGGTTAAGATTCTTTATAGTATCTGGAATCTGAGGGTGCAAAAAAAAAAAATAAAAAAAAAAAGTCTAAATTAAGTTCTTAGCAATGCAAATTACTAATCAAAAATTACGTTTTGATATATTTGTGACCATGGACCACAAAACCAGTCTTAAGTAGCACAGGAATATATATGTAGCAATAACCAACAATACTTTGTATGAGTCAAAATTATCGATTTTTCTTTTATGGCAAAAATCAATAGGTAATTAAATAAAGATCATGTTCCATTAAGACATTTTGTAAATTTCCTACTGTAATTACATCAAAACTGGAGTTTTCATTAATAATATGCATTGCTAAGAACTTCATTTGGACAACTTTAAAGGCGATTTTCTCAATGTTTAGATTTTTTTGCACCCTCAGATTGCAGATTTTTAAATAGTTGTATCTCAACCAAACATTGTCCTATTCTAACAAACCATACATCAGTGGAAAGTTTTTTTTTTTTTTTTTTTGTATAAATCTCAATTTTGAAAAATTTACACTTATTACTGGTTTTGTGGTCCAGGCTCACATTTACGGTAGAATATTTACTAAATATGTTCATGGCATGGTCTTTACTTAATAACCAAATGATTTTGGCATACAAATATACCCGTGCTACTTAAGACTGGTTTTGTGGTCCAGGGTCACATATGATTTATTATAGACGTCATCATATCTATCATAGAAACTTAGAGTTACATGAACTTACATTAACTTAGAGAAAAATTAGTTACTTGGTATTACTCACATCTTTCATGAAAAAATAAACTTTTGTTTGAAGAACATCTCATATTAAACTATTATGGCTTTACAGTATTAACAATAACTGTATGGTGGTATTTTTGGTGTAAACTGTGGTTTGGAGACTCCTTCTTCTTGAAAAATTGACCTTGGCAGCCGTAGTTTCCGCCAAAATACCACAGTTGCAGTTCTAGTTACTACAATAAAACTGTGGTAACTCAGTATTAGTCACCAATGTCATAAAAAATAAATTAAACAATGACAGAAAGATTCTGAAGGCGTCTACCTCTGTTTAAAGAATATCCCATGTTAATTTATTTAGGTTTTATGGTAGTAATAATAATTGCTTGGTCACTGTGGTATTTTAG
The DNA here is from genome assembly GCA_033026305.1 of Cirrhinus molitorella. Taxonomy (NCBI): domain Eukaryota; kingdom Metazoa; phylum Chordata; class Actinopteri; order Cypriniformes; family Cyprinidae; genus Cirrhinus; species Cirrhinus molitorella. The sequence continues at coordinate 33,817,281 of CM065130.1, forward strand.
CAAAACAGTGGTTACCATGGTGAGTTTTTGTAGTAAGGGATATTTCACTAAAGTGCTAAGTACCAAAGGCATTTATTATTTTATTTCGTATGATCGTTGCTATACTGTACATCACAGTACATTTTATGCTGAATTTCAACCACACTGAAACAAATATGGTGCAGAAGCAAGTTTCAATCAGAAATGTACATTTGCTAGTGAATTTCACAGTGAATTACAAAGAAACGGCTAGTAAAATACTGAATTGAATGTGAAATTTGAAGTAGAAAGAAAATAGTATTTTTAGTAAAACGTAATAATTTTTTACTGTAAATTCCCAGGATGTTTTTTATATATTACCTCCATATCATTGCCAGGTTATGAATAAATAATCAAGCAATCCCAATAGCCACTTTCGACCCTTTTAAACGCAGTACACAATGGCACGCATCTGTTTACGGTTTGTAGACATGTTCTGGTTTGGCTGTGGGCATCTGAGTTGCACTCTGCTCCCTGCAGCGCTGTAGGAGGCCGACGCTACTCAGTGGCTCCTTGTTTAGTTGCTATTTTATTACCGCTGCCTGTTTTTCATTGAGTGTCCCATCTGACTCTTTACAGTGGCAGCAAACAGCTCCCAAATGCAACACTAATGTTACCCCAACGTGGGACAATGCCGTTCCAGAGGAGAAGACATCAAGCAGGCCAGTTTAGGGGCTATAATGGGAGGGCTTGAGCTACTCGATACCCCCCTTTAAGTACCAGATCCCCATTTCATACCCCGAATGGTAATTTAAACTCTAAAACAAGAGCACAGCCCCCCTAAACAGGCTACTAACAATATGGCGAGTTATTTAATAGCTCAGTTAAACCTTCAGGCGACTTGCTGTTCCTACTTTTCTCACGTGGTTGCATAACAAATGCCCGTATTTTTGTTCTACCAACTTCTAAAACTCTTACCCAAGGCCTATAAACCGCAAGGAGACTTCTTTCTCATCTAATAGCACTTCTGATAATAAAACGCCACACTTGAGTAAACGACGCATTGGTATAGTAAAGTTCAACTAGCGAGTGATGTCAGGCAGGGTTCGGGAGGCGAAGAGCTCGTAAATGAACTCAGCTGGCTCCTCGGTAGAGAATGACAGAGAGATATCTTACTATCCTGCCATCCAGAAGTAGAAATCGAGTGTAAACGCTGAGCCACTGCTGGCCTGAACAGAGAGAGCCTTTTAAAGGGCAGCCGCAATAAATTGTGGTTTTTGACGTTTTGTTTTCTTTGCTTCGTTTGTTCAAAAATTATGACGGGGAGCTAAAAAGAGTCTTTCTCAAGACGTTTGCTTACCAGGGAGAATCTTTGCCAACTATTGAGCGCAGCCCAAACCAACCAACTCCTACTAACTAGATTTTCTAAAATAAATGTGACCGTTTTTTGGCAATGGGTTTAGCATATTACGGTTGCTAGGTGGTGGCTTTGGCTTTTCCAAATGCCAAAAGTAAAATGTGACATGTCTTGCAGTGATATTGACCCAACTATATATTTTGTTCCTGAATTAATTATTCAGTCAGATAACTTGAAAAAACTAATTTTTGATGTGCATCTAGTAAGTAAATACACATTTATGCACATTTTGGAAATGATCTTCAAGTTCTGGTGTTTTCTGGCAACGTTTTTCTCAAAACGTTTTTCTGCATGAAAACGTGGACAGAAAATTGTGGATGGTTAGGAAAGTAAAAGCACAACTCCACTTCAAACTGATCCTCCTAAAGTGGCATGTTCTTATGAACATTATTTTTTACATTTAATGTTTTCATGAAGCATTTTTCTAAAATTTTTTATAAAATTTGGATAGAAAATTGTAGCTAGTTAGAAAAGTAAAACCATACCTCTACTTAGCAAACTACACAACTTGAGGTATATTTCATGTCTGTACCTTAAACAACTACACAGTTTATGTACGTATATGTTTAATGCTTTTTTGCATTTAGAAATGCATTCAGTAGTTAATGTACATTTCTTCGTACCAAAATAAAAACATTGTTCAATCTAAAGTGCGTTTTTATTCAAATTCTGGTGTTTTCATGCAGAATTTTTTTTTCTCAAAATTTGCATAAAATATTGATTGGAAAATTGTGGATGTTAGAAAAGTAAAAGCACACCTCTGTTCAACAAACCACACAATTTGAAGCAACTTTCCCATCCGTTGCACAGACAACCACACAATTTAGAATCAGAATCAGAAAGAGCTTTATTGCCAATTTGTTTTTGTGACATTAGCTTCCAGTATACAGAGACAACAACAACACAGAGACAATAAAAATAAGATGAGGATAAAAAATACACATATGTAAATAGACAAAAAATATACAGAAAAATAAATTAAGAAATAAGTGGTATGTACAGTTGTGCTATAGATGAATAGAATAGAAAGAGATCTATTAGGATGTTTGGTTCGAGGTGGTAACAAATAAATATAAGGTTATTGCACAATGGGGGAAACATTTAGCTGTTCATAAGGTGGATTGCCTGGGGGAAATAAACTGTTCTTGTGCCTTGTTGTCCTGGTATCTGGGGCTCTGTAGCGCCGACCTGATGGCAGAAGTTCAAAGAGGGAATGGCTTGGATGTAAGGGATCCAGTGTGATTTTCTGAGCTCTTTTCCTCACCCTGGATGTATACTGTTCTTGAAGGGTGGGCAGGAGAACGCCAATAATCCTCTCTGCAGTCCGAACAGTTCTCTGTAATCTTCTGATGTCTGATTTTGTAGCTGAGCCAAACCAGACAGTTATTGATGTGCACAGAACAGACTCGATGACGGCTGAGTAGAACAGTTTCAGCAACTCCTGTGGTAGGTTGAATTTCCTCAGTTGGCGAAGGAAGTACAACCTTTGTTGGGCCTTTTTTACAATGGAGTCGATGTGAGTGTGCCACTTCAGGTTCTGGGAGATGAAAGATCCTAGGAACTTGAATGACTCCACTGTAGCCACAGTGATTTATGAACATGTTTAATACTTTTTTGTATCTAGAAATGTATTTAATGCAGCACTTTTCTCAAAATGTGCATAAAATGTGGATAGAAATTGTGGATGGTTAGAAAAGTAAAAGCATACCTCTACCTAACAAACTAATTAATTTGAGGTATATTTCATGTCTGCAGCTTAAACAACTGCACAATTTATGTACGTATATACATTTTTGAATCTATGCATCTAGAAATGCATTTAGTACATTGTAATTAACATACATTTCTTCTTACCTAATAAAAAACTGCAAATTCTAGTGTTTTCAAAATTTGCATAAAAACGTGGATGAAAAATTGTGGATGTTAGAAAAGTAAAAGCACACCTCTGTTCAACAAACTGCACAATTTCAAGCATCTTTCACATCCATTGCACAGACAACCACACAATTTATGTCTAGAAATATATTTTTTAAATTGTAGTTTATGTATATGTATTCTTACCGAAAATAAATAAATAAATTGATCCACCTAAAGGGAGTGTTTATATTTTTAATGCACATTTTCTACACATTTATGTTTTTTTTTTGGGCACATTTTGGAAAATATCTTTCGGTGTTTTCATGCAGCATTTTTCTCAAAATGTGAACAGAAAATTATGAATGGTTAGAATACTTAAAGCACACCTCTACCTAACAAACTGCACAGTCTGGGATATATTTCATCTCTGTAGCTCAAACAACTGCACATATTTTTGTACATATAGGTTTAATATTTTGTTGCATCTAGGAATGCATTTAGTAATGTAAAGTAGTTTTGTAGTTAATATGCATTTCTTCTTACCAAATAAAAATGTTTTTTTAATGTACATTTTGGAATTTATCTTCAAATTTTGATGTTTTCATGTAGCATTTTTCTCAGAATTTGCATAAAAATGTGGATGGAAATCTTTGGATGGTTAGAAAGTAAAAGCACACTTCCACGCAAACTACACAATTTGAGGTATCTTTCATGTCCGTAGCACTGCACAATTTACGTATGTAATACATATACACTACCGTTCAAAAGTTTGGGGTCTGTAAGACTTGCAATTTTTTTTTTATGAAGTCAAGGCTGCATTTATTTTATCAAAAATACAGAAAATAAACTGTAATATTACAAAATGTTATTACAATAGAAAATAACGTTTTTTATTTTCATATACTTTAAAATATAATTTATTCCTGTGATGCAATGCTGATTTTTCATCAGCTGTTACTCAGTTTCCCAGGCTTAAGTGTCACATGATCTCTCAGAAATCATTCTGATATTCTGAATTATTAGTAGAATTATCAGTTTTGGAAAATGGAAGCATAAAAATGCATAAAAATGTGGATTGTAAAGCAAAAGCACACCTCTACCTAACAAACTGCACAATTTGACATATATTTGTTGCAATTATGACAAATATAACAAAGCTGCTTGTTTTCAATGTTTTTATTAACAGAAACTGAATGTCAATATAATAAATTATTTTTGTGATTCCAGAAGTGTAAAAAAGTGAATATTCTTTAATAAAACAATAGTTAAATTAGTAGTTAAATAGTTATATTTCGCAATTAAATTAGTGTTTTACATTTTTTATAATAAAAAAACACCTTGCTTTTAGGCATTTTAAGTAACCACTGCTTTAATAGTTATAGTTAGGAATTTGTTTAAAACCCTAACAGAAAGTCTAAGCGAAAATAAAAGAGATGCTTGCCTACTAATAACATTACACCTCTAATAATATTTAGTCCTTTATAAAACTTAAGTTTTTATGATCCAAGATTGTTAAAATTGCAAAAACGTTACATAATCTCTCTCCGCTTGGTCTCACTAAGGCCTTTTCGTCACTAGCTATAATAGATATTTATGCCATGTGAGGGAACAGGTCTCTAATATTTTATTTTCGCTAATTTTTTTCACCATTAGGTTGATTCCAAGGTCACCGCTGTTATAAAGTTTCCGGTCAGATGCGTTCAGAGGTGCATGACCCTCCCCGGAGTCTGATGCGGTTGGTGTTTGCAGCATGGTGCCCTGCAAAGTAATCAAAATAACTAAACCCCTCTGCATGAATTTATAGGCCCGAGGTAAGCGCTCTCAGCCTCTGCTGAGTCATTAAATGTAGAGCTGATAAGTTAAAACAAGTAGAGGGAGGATGACATCATGACAGGGCTAAATGGTGTTTTATAGTGTTTCGTTTTCGCTTTGGCGAGAAGCGTTGAGTTCGGACGGAGGCTGCCTGAAGGTTTGGGCGTGAAGGCTGATTGTGGGGTGAGTCGTTCATGTTCTTATATGTAAATGTGCTTTTATTTTCACATATATATAGGCCATTCTACAGAATTGGTCCAAGGTCTTAAAAAAATGTGTATACAATGTATGCAAACTGTAATATCCAAGGTACACATTTCTAGTATTTGTGCAGTTATTATTCATATTGTATTTTCAGAAAGTTTTGGAATATTTGTCATCTCCCTAAATTTGTCACTACTGAAACACAGAAATAATAATTTAATTAGAAGGGTTATATTGACCTATTAAAATTTTGCTTACATCTACATTGTAAATATATATATATATATATATATATATATTTTTTTTTTTTTTGCTATTTTATAAAAACGTTTCAGAGGTAAATCAATAACAATTAAATTTTTGACAATATTTCAAGTGTAATTTATGAAATTTGTTGTATTTTGAATCAAAGGAAAAAAGTTGATCATACTGATTTCAAAGGGAAGGATTTATTAGTTTGAATAAACATTGAAACTAATAATTCAGTACACTTTATTTTTGACAAACCATCCCATGTTTCGGTAGTGACTGGACATTTTCGTTAATGACAGTAATGTTTTGCTAGCGACCACATCACATTAGAGAATTTTTAACTTGCAAACTACTAAAACATACTAAAATACAAAAAATTGTTTATTTATTATGTGTTCCCTTTTGTCACTACCAAAACAACAATGACGTTTCGGTCGTGACTGTTTCATAAGTGACAAATATCGTGAAAAAGTCATTTTTTGCTTGTAACTTATTTCAAAAACGGAAACTTTTATATATATTCTAGATTCATTACATGTAAAGTAAAACATTTCAAAAGTTTTTTTTTGTTAGAATTTTGATGATTAGAGCGTACAGCTCATGAAAGTCAAAAATTTCTCAAAATATTAGAATATTTACATTTGAGTTTCATTAAATGACCATCCCTACAGTATAAATTCCGGGTATCTCTTGTTCTTTGAAACCACACTAATGGGGAAGACTGCTGACTTGGCAATGGTCCAGGAGACAATCATTGACACTCTCCACAGAGAGAGTAAGTCACAGAAGGTCATTACTGAATGGGGTGGCTGTTTACAGAGTGCTGTATCAAAGCATATTAAATGCAAAGTTGACTGGAAGGGAGAAATTGGATAGGCAAAGGTGCACAAGCAACAGGGATGACCACAAGTTTAATACTGTCAAGTAAAGCCGATTCAAACACTTGGGAGAGGAGTAGAATGAAGCCAAAGTCAGTGCATCAAGAGTCACCACACTCAGATGTCTTCAGGAAAAGGACTACCAAGCCACTTCTGAAACAGAAACAAGAAGAATCCAAGCTGCCTGAAGTCCAGTGCAAAGTTTCTCAAGTCAGTAATGATTTGGGGTGCGTGACGTTTGCTGGTGTTGGTCCATTGTGTTTTATCAAGTGCAAAGTCAATGCAGCCATCTACCAGGAGATTTGGGAGCACTTTATGCTTCCATCTGCTGACAAGCTTTATGGAGATGCTGATTTCCTTTTCCAGCAGGACTTTAGCACCTGCCCACAGTGCAAAAACTACTTCCAAGTGGTTTGCTGACCATGATATTACTTTGCTTTATTGGCCAACCAACATGCCTGACCTGAACCCCATTGAGAATCTATAGGATATTTTCAAGAGAAAGATGAGAAACAGTTGATTCAACAATATGCAGATGATCTGAAGGGTCAATAGTGCCTCAGCAGTGCCACAGGCTGATCAGTTCCATGCCACACTTCACTGATGCTGTAATTTGTGCTAGGAGCAAGTCATTTGCTGTAATATGTGCTGCCAACCAAGTATTGAGTGCATAAATGAACATCCTTTAAAGAACTTGAACTTTCCTGTTTTGATTTTTTTTTTTTTTGATTGATCTTAGGAAATATTTTAATACTTTGAGATACTGGATTTTTGACTTTCATGAGCTGTAAGTTGTAATCATCAAAATGAAACCAAAAAAAAACACTTTAGAATATTTTTACTTTATATGTAATGAATCTAGAATATATGAAAGTTTCAGTTTTTTAAATAAGTTGCAAACAAAACTTTTTCACAATATATTCTAATTTTTTGAGCTGCACCTGTATATATATATATATATATATATATATATATTTTTTTTTTAAGAATCAAAAAGATACTTTTGTCGTGGGACAGCAGTTAGCACCAATTCTGTAGAATGGCCCATATAGTGATATCTGATTGCTTGACATACACATAAACAAGCATAAGCATCACGTCAGTCATTCACTTAAAAAAGGAGCCATTACAACTCATCAACTCATTGCACCACTTATAAAATTGTTATATATAGAAACCAACATTTTCAAGGTAACCAACATTTTTTTTTCAGCTTAGAAAAATCATGTGTTATAAGAAAATACTACGTCAGTCTTTCTACTTCAAAATTTCACATTTAATTCAATGTATTTCGCCAGTGTTGGGGAAAGTTACTTTTAAAAAAAGTACTTGTAATGGCAAATTAAGCAAAGAGAAAATGTTTACGTTTTCTGAAGATTTTTGTTTTTATGTTTGGAACAAAACAATAAATGCTTGCCAATGCAAAATACAGCACCAAACACTGTTGCTATGGTGTTGCTAGGTGCTATCTTTTATTTTCTACATGGAACAAATTGTTAATCTGAGAAAAGAGTACTTACTGTCCTCAGGAAGTTGCACAATTTGAGTTACTAGCACAAATGGTGCAGGATGAGTTATGCATTGAAGTTAGAGATTTAAACAAAGTGTTAACCTTGTCATATGTATAAGCACTAATGATTATATCATGCATTGCTTAAGTGTGCTACATTGCCTTTTAATCGTTTAGGTTACGTAATTAGCCGGCCTTGTTTCTTTGTTTTAATTCATAGTTTATTTTCCTTTTCCAAATGCTGAGCGCATTGTGATTGAACAGAAATTCACATCAGCTGCCGTCTTGACAAGTTGTTTATCTCTCGAAAAATGCGACGTCTTGAATTAATTACGCCATCTTTTGCAAGAACCCCGCTTCGTTTACCTTTCATTGTCTGCCGTGCTGTAAATTGTGTTTGACAGCAGAATTAGATTAAAATTCAAAGGCTTCCTCTCAGACCAGCACAAAATCATGTATGACAGCTTGTGTTGGGTTTTAGGCCCGGATCGAGAGTGATGGCTTTCTCCGTGCTGTTTAAGAGACATTATGTTACTTCCTTTTCACTATTGGCGTTTTCTAGTGATTGAGTAAGAACCAAAGTTTCAGCAGCAGATGCCAAGAGCTGTGCAGCAGAGATGTGCAGGTGTGCAAAGACCAAAGTTATGCATTTTGCATATTTTTTAGCAGATGATAATTGGAACATAGCAGGTTGTCTAAATCATTTAACCCACGCTGAATTGCCAAGAGCTGTAAGTCATTTCTAACTTTACTGGCAGTCCCAATGCAGTGATTCTAAACTGAGCTATATAAATGACTCGAAAGGACAACGCAAAGTTTATTTTACTCTTTCAACTCCACATTCCTCTGTATTTTGCAGGATGTCAGTTGTGAGATCTGCAGTGCATTACAGAAAGACAGAGAACATACGGTGCACGTTAGCTTATCTTCATCTTCATCATCACCTTCATCCTCAGAAACACCGCTAATATTTTTAGACCCAACTCAACGCTAACAAACGAACATGTCCTTGCTTTTCATTTCCGCCATCTGCACGAGCGCAAGCTGAAACAGTCACTTGATTTTAAAGCGAGCAAGGAAGGAAGGAAACTCAGATTTTATGGTTTGCGTTTGGGTGGGGGGCAGGTGGACGTAGCCGGTCTTTCAACCTATAAGCCACGGCGGGACGTTGTAAGTAAGTGATTTGAACGCCGTGTTTGTTTATAGAATTTGATCTAAGTTCATAATTAGCTTAAACCTGATTAGGCAAGAGCTAAAGAGAGTACAGCTGGAACTGCTTTTTGGAAGGAAAAATGAAAAACTCAAGGTTTTTTTTTTCTCTCTCTCTCTCTCTCTCTCTCTCTCTCTTTTGCAGACAGAGAAAGTCAATGTTTCTAATTCCACGACTGATGGAACTCAGTTGGCAGGGAACTTTTTTTTAGAACTAGGTAAGTTAGAAAAAGAGTTCTCGTACCACAAATGAGACATTTTTAAGTATGTTTGTGCTGTTCTTTTCAACAGGATGAAAACATGCATTGACTATGGCATATTAAACTCTAAAAAGGACATAAAAGCACCATAAATCACTTCATGTGAGTCAAGATGAGTGAGTCAACCAAAGATTTAGGATCTGCATCATTGATGTCAAACCTTCTATGATGCACTTTATTGATGTATTGCAATAATTTTTAATTACACTATGATTACAAATAATATTAATAGGGCAATGATTAAAATTTTTAATCACAATTAATGGCATGATTTTTCTGCGATTAATACGCAAAATTCAATAATGAATTTAAAAGTAGTGTAATGCACACATTTTAAAAGTGCTACTATATGAAAAAAAAGTGCAATAACATTTGGTTTGCAAACAATTTAAACAAATAAGGTGCTTTTTTACAGCAGTATTCTCTTTACTTAGTAGCAGTAAAATTTTTCTTGTAAATCTAAACTTAAACATTAATGTAATCATAAAAAAAAATAATAAAAACATAATGGGTTGCTAATTGAAAATCCATAGTTGGCTTGACACAAGACATTTCGCATTTAGTAAACCAATACATTCAAATCTGCAGAATAAATTAGTGTTATTTAAATTAAAAAAGTTCTTGAGAGAACTAATAAATCTTAAAGGAATAGTTTACCCCAAAATTCTTAATTTTTTTTTTCTTAAAATTAGTTTCTTCATCAGAAGAGATTTGGAGAAATGTAGCATTACATCACTTGCTCACCAATGGATCCTCTGCAGTGAATGGGTGCCGTCAAAATGAGATTTCAAAGAGCTAATAAAATTAACATATTTTTGTAGTGAAAAGTTGAATTTTGTAAGAAACAAATTCATCATTAAGGCATTTTAACTTTAAACTCGTTTCAGAGTCCTCTATCCATAATATTGCTTTCTGAAAAAGTTTTCCCATCTGAATCAGAGAGAAATATGCACAGATCAGACACTGTTTACAAGCGAAAAAGTCCAGAACAGATCTAAAACAAACATGCCTGTAGATTTTAACGTGAGAGGACAACAGGAGATGGACTTTTTCACTCTAAGAAGCATTATTATGGATTATGGACTGGTATTTTGGCTAGAAGCGATGGTTTAAAATTAAAAAGCATCTTAATCTAAAGCTTTTGGCTACACAAGACATTTAATGGACTGGTGTGTGTGAATTATTTGTGGATTATTGTGATGTTTTTATCAGCTGTTTGGATTCCTGAAGGCACATGGTGAGTGAGAAACCATTATTAAGCAAGAGACGAAATGCTAAATTTCTCCAAATCTGTTCTGATGAAGAAACACTCATGAGTAAATTTTCAGCAAATTTTTATTTTGGGGAGAATTATTCCTTTATTGCACCTTGATACTTTTCAGTTATGATTGAAAAAGTAGTATATTTTTGCTCAGCACTTCTTGTTTTTTTTCTTTCATATTGTTATAAGCCATGACCCTAGTTCTTCCTCAGAGGTTAACATGTTTCCCAGCAGGCTAGTAAAATCTGTACACCTTGATAGCTGGTAGTCAGAAGTCCAGCTTGATTAGACTGATGAAGTGTTTGAAAAAGAGCTTGTTGAGTTGAGCAAAAATGGACACTTGTCAGCTTGTAAAAGGAGAGAGTGAGACAGAAAGGCCTGTAGGGGTTACTGCGAGTTCATAGCACTGATCTCTGGTCAGTGTTGTGTGTCTCAGGTGTTCTCAGTCAGCGCCACAGCTCTGTTCTCCCTTTACTACTTAGCGGTCAGCGGGTATGTGAAAGGGCTCCTTTCTTTCAGCCTGCTACTCCATCAACCCCCTGCTTACTGCCTCTCTCTCTCAGCCCTGCTACACTGCAAGGATTCATATAGTCACTGAAACCAAGCCAACCAAACAAAGACATCAATTATGCTGCTTTGACACTCCAGGTTTTACTTCAACACGCACATACGCACACATTTCTCTCATATCCCTCCATGCTTCTCTCCTTCCCTCCTTTACACCTCTTACGCATACAGAACAGGGGCTGTCAAGCTTCAAAAGAGACTGAAAGCACTATAAAAAGACTATATTCCAAGAGAGAAACGCAATAAATAAACTGTGCATGTTAGCAAAAACAACAACAATAATTTTTAATGTCTCTGAAAGAAGTCTCTGATGCTCACAGGGGCTGCATTTATTTGATCAAAAATACAGTAAAAGTTGTAATATTGTGAAATATTATTACTTTTTTTTTGTATTTAAATATATTTTAAAGTGTAATTTATTCCTGTGATGCAAAGCTGAATTCTTAGCATCATTACTCTTTAGTGTCACATGAGCCTTCAGAAATCATTCTAATATGCTGATTTGCTGCTCAAGAAACATTTATTATTATCAGTGTTGTAAACAGGTGTACTGCTTTTTTGGCGTTATAGTCTTACAATATTGTTAATATCTTTACTGTCACTTTTGATCAATTTAATGCACCCTTGCTCATTAAAAGCAATTTCTTTCCAAACATTTTTTACAAACCTCAAACTTTTGAATGGTGTATGTCAAAATGGCATAGTCCACTCATGTAAAACTATAAATAAAAAACAAAAATAGCATATTAAAATTTAATTACATTTTATTTTGCATTTGGGGAACAACAACAACAACAACAAAAAAATTTAACTCCAAAAAAAGGTTGAACTTTTCTTGGTTTCTTTTGTACAACGCATGTGAAAATGTCAAACCTGTCTTGAGGTGTCATGTTTAAATGCATACAAGCATAAATAAGATTACAGCGCAACACCGGAGGGCAAGTTTACAGCAAATACCGACTTAAATTTCAGTCTGTTCCTCACACACAGCTATCATATGGCTTCAGAAGACTGCTTTAGGAATTTAGCACCTTTCTCAACTGATCCTCAACACTTGTCTCACCTCTCTTTTCCTTTCCCACTCTCTCACTGGCTACAGCGTTGTTGTACGTCTCCATCTGGTTTCTATTGGTGAAGTTGAGAAGTCCAGGATGGAGTAATTGGCTATTGGCCAGTGGATCTCTTTGTGGGAGACTGCGGACTGAGAGATCTGGACTCGAGGAGAAAACGGTGTCGCACCAGGACCGCTTCCACTGTATCTGTGACCTCCAGGATTGACAAGGATTGATACTCGGCCAACAATACGAATCATATATCAAACTACATAGCATAGTTACATATACACAAGCAAATTAGAGCTGGTGAAAAGTGCAGACTGGTGCGGAGCCAGTGGTGAGATACTGTTCTGTGATGCTGTTCGGTCTCTTTTTTGTGGTTAACCAACATGAGAGCTTAAAGTTAAAATGAAATTGATCTACAGACACACATTCTAGACTCTAAATTTATATAATGAGGGCAAAATCTTGTGGCAACAATAAAAAGAATTTTTAAGAAAAGTTGTGTCATGTTCCGGAATCCATTTTGAATCACTTTTCCCGTTTTACTCATTTGTGTTGTTACTCATAATGTAACTTCATGTACGCAACTGTTGTGGCTTCGAAATTTTTCCCATAAAGTAAATGATTACACAAGACAAGGATTTGCAGGAATTTACTTTTACGAGCAGATGGCTAGCAACAAATTATGCTTGTTAAACAGGAAACCTGTATTCTAAACTATTGCTTCATCTATTTTGTTCGTAAAACTCGATGCAGATTGTAAATAAACCTCAGGTATGTCTGTGGGATGAGCACAGCTATTATACAAGTACTTCTATTGTGCTAAAAGAGCTTTAGCGTTAAATAAAAATAAACATATTTCTTAGATTTGTAGAATGATTGCTTCCTAACTTTCGAGAAATCATATTTTCCTCTCTAAGAAACAAAGTACCAGGTCTATAACCAACAGAACTGGGGAACAGCCATAAAGGTGACAAATGCCTATGATATTTAGATTTGTGGTCAACAAATTGGGCTTTTTTTGTGGCCAATTCTTAAAATGATAATACATAATCTTTAATATGTGGTTATGTACATGTTTTTTTTTTTTTTTTTACTAAGCTCTACTTTAAAGCATTTGAACCCTGTCACATTAAGTCTGAAATGTATACACTACCATTCAAAAGATTGTTATTATGATTTTTAAAGGTTGTTGATTTTTTAAAAATGTTTTTGAAAGAAATCTCTAATGCTTACTATAGCTGTATTTATATATTTTAAAAATATGTGTATATATTAATATATAGTATTATTGAAATAAATTTGTTTAATATAATTTATATATTTTTAATATATATAATAAGAAATATTATGAAATATTATTTAAATCAGTGATTTGTACTTTACTGAGATACTATTTATAAATTACTTTTTATTTTGGCTTTTCCATTTTCATTTTAAAGCAATTAATACATTAATTTTGTGTGTTTTTGTCATTTTTATTAGTTATTGTGTTTTAAAATATGTCTATGTAGTTTGTATAGTAGTTTATTTTATTTTGTACATTATAAACTAGAAATGTAACTGAAATAAAACAAGTTTAATTTTGAAAAAATATTTCATTTAATTTCAGTTATTTTTAATAGTAATAAATGTATATGTTTGATCAATTTTATAAGATGTACTTTTCATCAATTTAATGCATCCCAAAATAAATAAATACTTTATTTAAAAAAAAATCTTTCTCACTCCAAATTCTTAAACTTGCAATAAATTTCAAATGTAAAATTTCTTTTTTAAAAACAAGTTGTTTTATACATTCTGCTATAGTACATTCAAAATGTTGCAGCCTATTTGCTGGTCTAACCTGGTTTAACCTGCAGCTGAAAGGTACTCCAAACCATATAAAACCAACCAAAAACCATTCTGAACAGGGTGGGAGACTAGCTAAGGCTGATTTGAGCAGGTTTTTTTTCAACAGGGTTGTTACAAGGTTTACGGTCAGTGCTAAAATATCTAAACTACTGTTATTTGTGCCAAAACAACATTTTTGTGTATAAAGGCTATCTGATGTGGTCAATATAAATGTAAACATAATAAAATACTCTAAGCCCTGAAGTTAAAAATGATGAAATTTCCCTAAATATGATCTCAGAAAGATCAAACTATTACTCTTAAAGCCATTTCTAATAGTATGGCCTGGGTTTAAGCATGCACACTATCCTCTGATTCATTCTTCTCGTAAGTCCTCCGGGAATACGCGACTGTTGTTTGTTTGCTGGGATCAGAGGGTCTCGGGAATGGTTACCATGCTGTGTGTTTGCGTGGCTGCATGCGTAGAAATAGTGTTTATGTGTTTATGTGGTGACGGACAACCGGAGTCAAGATGTGTTTTCAGGTATCAGGTTTGAGTCATTTCGCTCGTGTGATCAATGCAAACATGAATCAGCTAATAAGAAGAAGTCTGTCCTGTGATGTTTGCCTTTGATAGTGCGTGAGACAGTTCAGGATCCCTAAATGACCTTATCTTAAAATGAAACCAGTTGCCATTGAGATGCAACAGTTAGCAAACCCCATTGGATTGAAGGTTAAAGCTCTATAATATCTCAGTTTTGTCATCTAGAAGGCAATAAGAGCAAATTTAGACTTATCTAAAGTGTCCTGATTTTTTTTTAAAAGAATAATACCAGTAATATTAAAAAAAAAAAAAGTTTAGATGAAGAAGCATCTGTGATAAAAACATAAAAAGGTTTGAGGTTGGTACAATCTCTTATGCTCATCAAGGCATTTATTTGTTAAAAAATATGTGACGCTGGACCACAAAACCAGTCATAAGGGTCAATTTTTCGAAATTGAGATTTATACATCATCTGAAAGCTGAATAAATAAGCTTTCCATTGATGTTTGTTAGGATAGGACAATATTTTGGCCGAGATACAACTATTTGAAAATCTGGAATCTGAGGGTGCAAAAAAATCTCAATACTGAGAAAACGTTTAAAGTTGTCCAATTGAAGTTATTAGCAATGCATATTACTTATCAAAAATGAAGTTTTGATATATTTACGGTAGGAAATGTACCAAATATATTCATGGAACATGATCTTTACTTAATATCCTAATGATTTTTGGCATAAAAGAAAAATCAATAATGTTGACCCATACAATGTATTTTTGGCTATTGCTACAAATATATTTATGACTGGTTTTGTGGTCCAGGGTCACATATGGTAAAAAATTTAAATATTATTACAATTTGACACATGATCAGAAATCACTTTAATATGTCAAGATACATGTCTGATTATTATCAATGTTGAAAACAGCTGTGCTGCACACAAAAAACACAGCTGTTATTTGAAATCGTCTTTTTAAAATTAGAAATGTCTTCACTGTCACTTTTGATCAGTTTAATGCATCCTTTCTAAATAATTTTAAAAATTAATTTCCTTCAAAATAAATCAAATAAATCACGCCAACCCCAAAGTTTTAAACTGTGTTGTATACTTCCATAAACACTAACATAATTGACAAAGAGCAATGAAAAAGCAATCATTTAAACAATGAAACTATCCTCTTGTTCGTGCAGATGACACATGGTTTTTGGGACTGCAGATTTGAATCTAGCCTGCCTCATATTTTATATCATCCTTCTTCATTTTCTACTATTTATTATCTTACTATCCTTTTCAATATAAGCAAAAAAGAAGAAGAGATAAATAATGTAAATTCTTTAGAGAACTACAATGATCTTCCACTCTTGCTGAACACTGTCCTGAAGTCCACATGTTAGACTCTCCACAGCTTGAGACTGTTAGTCACTCTATAACACACAGAAACCGAGTATTTTAAACTGCAAACAGGATTTCCTTCCAACATGTGGTTGTGATCCCCACAGATATAATGAATATTTTTCTACTTTAGATATATTCCTATTTGCTAGAACATGGTGTTTTAATAAACATTATTTACTTATAAACCTTTTATTGTTAAAGGACAGACAAATGTTTCACGTTTCAATTTAGAAGGAGCAAAGAGAGTTCACAGACAAATGTCTAATCAAATTCTGAAGAGTCTATAAGAACATTTTACTGCTCTGAGGCTGATCTTAAACTCCAAAAAGAAGTCGTAAGGACATCGTTAAAATAGTCCTTGTGACATCAGTTCAACCTTAATGTTATGATGAAACTTTGAGAATACTTTTTATGTGCAAAGAAAACAAAAATAATAACTTTATTCAACCATTTCTTTTCTTTTGTGTCAGTCTGGTTCAAATAAATAAGGCTGGACACCCATCAGATACTCTTATCAGAGAATCTCTCTGCACTTATTTGAACCAGAATATACAGACAATGAGCTACGTCAGACCGCGGGCAACTGCGTCAGCAGCAGAAGAATTTGTTGAATAAAGTTGTTGTTTTTGTTTTCTTTGCACATAAAAAGAGTATTCTCGTATATAGCTTCATAACATTAAGGTTGAGCTGATGCTGATATTTTAACAATGTCCTTACTACCTTGCTGGGCCTTGAACGTGTCAGAAAAGCTACAGTTGAGGTCAAAAGTTTTCATACACCTTGCAGAATCTGCAAAATGTTAATCATTTTACCAAAATTAAAGGGAGCATACAAAATGCATGATATATATATATATATATATATATATATATTTAGTACTGACCTGAATAAAATATTTCACATAAAAGACGTTTACATATAGTTCACAAGAGAAAATAATAGCTGAATTTATAAAAATTACCCCATTCAAAAGTTTGCATATGCTTGATTCTTAATAATTGAATGATCCACAGCTGTGTTGTTTTGTTTGTTTGGTGATAGTTGTTTATGAGTCCCTTGTTTGTCCTGAACAGTTAAACTGCCCGCTGTCCTTCAGAAAAATCCTTCAGGTCTCACAAATTCTTTGGTTTTCCCAGCATTTTTTATGTATTTGAACCCTTTCGAACAATGACTGAATGATTTTGAGATTCAACTTTTCACACTGAGGACAACTGAGGGACTCATATGCAACTATTACAGAAGTTTCAGAATTGTTCACTGATGCTTCAGAAGGAAAAACAATGCATTAAGAGCTGGGGGGTGAAAACTTTTTAAATTTGATGATCAGGGTGAAATTACTTTCTTTTGTCTTCTGTACACATATTCATTCTGTTCCATAGTTTACACCTCTGGCTCTAAATGCATTGTTTTTCTTTCTGGAGCATCAGTGAGCATTTGAACCTTCTGTAATAGTTGCATTTTAGTCCCTCAGTTGTCTTCAGTGTGAAAAGATAGATCTTAAAATTTACAGTCATTTTTGCAATGGGTTCAAGTACACAAAAATTATGAAAAACCAAAGAATTTGAGGGGCCTGAAGGATTTTTCTGATGAACAGCAGGCAGTTTAACTGTTCGGGACAAACAAGGGACTCATGAACAATTATCACCAAACAAAAAATCATTCAGGTAACAACACAGTGTTAAAGGATTAGTTCACTTTCAGAACAAAAATGTACAGATAATGTACTCACCCCCTTGTCATCCAAGATGTTCATGTCTTTCTTTCTTTAGTCGTAAAGAAATTATGTTTTTTGAGGAAAACATTTCAGGATTTCTCTTCATATAATAGACTTCTATGGTGCCCCCGAGTTTGAACTTCTAAAATGCAGATTAAATGCAGTTTCAAGGGGCTCTAAATGATCCCAGCCGATGAAGAAGGGTCTTATGTAGCGAAACAATCGATTATTTTCTAAACAAATTGACAATTTATATAGTTTTTAACCTCAAATGTCTCGGCGATGCGAACTCCCATCTCATTTTCTTCCCTAAATTCAAAATCATCTTACATCACTGCAGAAGTACCAACCCAGTGTTCACAAAGTGAACATACATAGAGGATCAAACGCCCTTTTTCAACATACCTTAACTGTATTGACCCGAATCACACGGAGTACGCATGCGCATCACAGAGACGAGACAAGATGAGCATTTCAGGTCAAAAAGTATATAAATTGTCAATTTGTTTTGAAAATAACCGATCGTTTCGCTAGATAAGGCCTATCTTCATCGACTGGGATCATTTAGAGCCCTTTTGAAGCTGCATTTAAACTGCATTTTGGAAGTTCAAACTCGGGGGCACCATAGAAGTCCATTATATGGAGAGAAATCCTGAAATGTTTTCCTCAAAAACATTTACGACTGAAGAAAGAAAGACATGAACATCTTGGATGACAAGGGTAAGTACATTATCTATACATTTTTGTTCTGAATGTGAACTAATCCTTTAAGAATCAAGTTTATGTAAGTGTATTATTTTCTCTTGTGGACTATATGTAAACGTCTTTTATGTGAAATATCTTTTTCAGGTCAGTAAATAAAAAATTACATGCATTTTGTATGATCCCTCTTATTTTGGTAAAATAATTACCATTTTGCAGATTCTGCAAGGTGTATGTATACCTTTAACCTCAACTGTATCTTAAATTGTGGAAGATCAATAAAGGTCTTATGTTTTTGGAACAACTTGAGGGTGAGTAATTAAAGAAAGAATTTTCATTTTTGGGCGAACTCTCTCTTTAAAACCTTTGAAGGCCTTACTGTGTGGAAGGGCGAAATAAAACCTCTTAAGACTGGCAAAAATCCTGCTTTCATGACATCAGTAGATTTTTTTTAGAATTTCTCTCTTCTTTCCACAGAAGAAAGTAAGTCATACAGGTTTGGAACAACATGAGGGTGAGTAAATAATGACAGAATTTTCATTAAACTATCCCTAAGTAGGATCTCATTTGTGAGTTTTCTTTCTAACACGAGGGAACAGCAATAAAGGATCTAAATGTGAAGCATATTTCTTCTCTTAGACTCCTCAATCTCTCTGTCTCTCCTCTGAGCAAGGACGTGCTGAAGGAAATTGCTTTGGAGAGAGCTGATATTTTCATATTTCAGAGCCGGTGTGTTTGCCTAGCACCTTGCAGAGAGAGCGAGAGCGCACTGTTTTCTAAATGACGGGTAATAGGTGAGAATGTCAGCGGATTCTTGTACTTGTATGTGTGTGTGTGTGTGTGTGTGTGTGTGTGCGTGCTCGGTTTGGGGCCCCGCTCCTCCGTGAGTGAAGTTAACATTCGGTGCCAGATGCAGAAACTGTCAGCATGTTAGTCGAAGCCACGTTGCACAAAACCACGACGAACAAAAGTCGGTTCTTACATGACTTGTTCCCCCAGGAAGCAGCAGTTCAAGGCCAGGTTCAGATGAAGCCGATAAAAACACACTTAACAAGATCCCTCACTCAACTCATTCATCAGAGAGTGGCGCAGCAGCTCTATGAGTGCCACCTGTTTCTGATACAGGCTAAAAGAAAGCAGGAGAATGCAGAAATATCCAGAGACGTCAAGAACGGGAAGCTCTGACACTGAACACGCTCGGATTGTGAAGTAAAGGTATATAGTCTGTGATGAGTCAGGCTGGGCAACTGAACTCGTTGTTTTTTTTAGTCTTTTAGTCAAATCAAGACTTCTTTTTTTTGCACAAGGAAGAACTATATGTGATCGTTCCAATTTTATATGCACCAAACAGTGATATATACCTATGTATTGTGTGTTTTATAACATTTTAGTATGAAAAACGCTTCTTGGAACATTTTTAAGCGATGCCAAAAACATATCTTTAAATCACTGAAATGAACAGTTTGAACTGATTCAAGGAAATTAATCAAACTTACCGATTCTAGTGCCAGTTCTTTGACTTACAGGTGCTGTTAGCATTGTAGGCGGTTTGCTATCTTCCACATGACTTCTCTTCAGAACCCTGCCTTCCAAAGACATCAACCAATCAGATGACAGGAATCATGATAATACAAAATGATCTAGTTTTCTGATTGCCTATTTAAAGATTTAACCTAGATTGACTTAAAAAGCATAAATAAACATTCCTTTTACAGAATGTTTACAGTGTATAGTATGTTTTAGTCTTTCTAAAAAAAATATATTGAATTGAATTGTTTTACTAAATTTATTAAAAATTTAATTTAATGCAGAAAATGATGCTGAATAAAAACTGTATTGAGTCACTTAAGATGTGTCAAAATAAACATATTTTTAAAACATGTTTTAAGCAAAAGTATTTATTTGGCATTTATTTGATCCAAAATACAGCAAAAACAGTCAAATTTAGAAATATTTGTACTATTTAAAATAACGTTTTTCTATTTGAATATATTCTAAAACGTAATTTATTCCTATGATTTCAAAGCTGAACTTCTTAACCTTCAGAAATCATTGTAATATTCTGATTTGCTGCTCAAAAATATTTATTATTATTATGTAGAATTTTTTCATGTTTCTTTGATAAATAGAAAGTTCAGAAGAACAGCATTTATCTAAAATATAACAACTCTTTTGTAACATTATAAATGTCTTTATCATCACTTTTGATGAATTTAAAGCATCCATGCTAAATAAAAGTATTAACTTCTATAACCCCCCCCCTTTCCAATTATGAAAATATCCAGAAAAAAAATACTTAAAAGTTTTAAATAATAATAATAATAATAATAATAATAATAATAATAATAATAATAATAATAATAAAAATATTCATTGAATAGCAAATCAGCATATTAGAATGATTTCTGAAGGATCATGTGACACTGAAGACTTTAGTAATGATGCTGAAAATGTATTTGTTTTTTATTAATTTATATATATATATATATATATATATATATATATATATAAGGATATACTATATTAATAATTACAGTATTTAATAAAAATCAGCCAGGCTTTCTGATGAGCTACACTTGATGTGTGAGGTCATAAAGCATATTATAAAGTCTCATTTTGGTTTTCGGGATCCTCATGGGTTTTAATAGTGGCCTTCAGAAGAACTGCCCTGATGAAAGCTCTTTTTGTGTGTTTTAGTGTATTAAGATGACAGCAGGCTGATGTGTATATAGGTGCGTAGGCCTGTCCCGAGCTTGTGCGTCACCGCTTATAAACTCGAGCGTGTGTGCGCACACAGTGCTCGTATACCTGTGTGTGACTGGTAGGAATATGACGGCCAATCATAACAGGAGGACTTAAGGACGTGTTTGTGTAAGCACTGGAAATTTCTCAGTGGGAATAGCCTGTGCTTACCGAAAGCTCTGATTACGGCTGTTTGAACAGATGCTGGGCAGGAGGCAGGAGAAGGATGTGCAGGTATAAAGACACGGTCTGTGGAGGCCGAGACCCTGAACCGTCCTGCAAATATTATTTTTCAACACCTGAGCATTTTCTGAAGACCTGAATAATGACCTCTGCCTGATGCCAAATCAAAATTGTGCACATGCAGGCGTCATTATGATCCATCAATCTGGCGAACAGAAGCGCCTCTATGTTTTTGCCGGACATTTGTCCGAACTCCCTCTCTATTCTGTAGCCGTCCATTCGTTTATCCATGAGTTCAAAACTGGAAAGCTTCCAAAGGACATAGGAGATCCTGATATTTGTGCTTTGTATAGTTCTGAAATATAAATCTGTCCTTTTTCACTCCTCAGGTAATTTAAGGAAAATTTCACTCAGAAAGAGAATTAATCCCATGCCGTTCCAAATCTTTACGATTGTCTTTTTTTCCTTTTTTTTTTTTTTTTTTTTATCTTCTATACAATAAAGTGAATCTGGACAGCTTTTAGTGCACAATTTAGAACTGAATTCAGAATTACTTTTAGATTCCAGTTTTATTTGATTTTTAGTTTGCAAAACTCCCACAAATTCTGTTTTTTCAGCATTTTTGTGTATCTGAACCTTTTCCAACATTGTCTGTATGGTTTTGGGATCCATCTTTTCACACTGAGGACAACTAAGGGACTCATATGCAACTATTACAGAAGGTTCAGATGCTGATATTTAGGCAAAATAAGAAAAATGTGCACATCTTCATTCTATTCTTAATGCATTGTTTTTTTCCTTCTGGAGCATCAGTGACCAGCTGAACCTTCTTTAATAGTTGCATATGAGTCCCTCAGTTGCCCTCAGTGTGAATAGACGGATCTCATCATACAGTCATTGGTGGAAAGGGTCCAAATACACAAAAATGCTGAAAAACCAAAGAATTTGTGGGAAATTAAAGATTTTTCTGAAGAACAGCGGGCAGTTCAACTGTTCAGGACAAACAAGGGACTCTACTACCACTTAAAAAAAAAACAGCTGTGGATCATTTAGGTAACAACACAGTGTTAAGAATCATGGAGTCATTTCAATTAATTCAACAATTACTTTATCTTGTGAACTACATGTACTTCATGTGTATCTTATTCAGGTCAGTACTTAATAAAAATAACCAGCATTTTGTATGATCCCTCTTATTTTGGTCAAATAACATTTTGCAGTTTAAACTTTTGGCTTCAACTGTAGAAAGATAGCAGTCTGTACAATACAAGCATGTTTTCAGAGTCTTATGAATCACTTTTATGATATTTCATAATTTTGCAGCCCTTATCCCTTATACTTTTATTATATGGACTAAACTGAGCAGGACATTTTCCACAAACGAAAGTCAGTCATAAAGATTAGTTTTTGAGGTAAACCGCTCTTTTAAACCCTTCACTGGCAGCATTTTATAATGCAAAACTCATCCGTATTTTAACTTCATATGCTACGGGGGGTGCACAGATTTTACATGGGAAATGACATCACTGTGTACATGAGCGTCAGGTGGTTCGATGCCTAACGCTGCAGCATTGTTTTAAATGGCATAACTGTGTGTTTACCCACCAGGCTTAGGTTTCATACTTTGGCCAAATGCAATAAAAGTTATAACAAAACATACCTGTATTCTCTAGAAATCCCAATACAAGCAGCACTCAGTTTCATTTGACAGCTGATACTAAGCCATGTTATTCCCAGCGGAACCTGTTTTCTTGTTGGAAATCCACTTCCTTTCTATTCTTGGGGCCCAGAAGGCTTCCAGCGAAATGTACGATTGAACAATAATAAATAAGGTTTATTGCATGAAGCATGACTTGTGTGATTTGCCACTCCATCACCCAAATAAACCACCAGTGAAAGAACGTGGGTGCACAAAGTAGATCCGGGCCTGAAATATTCTCATCTGCTCTTACAATGTGCCATACATCAGTGCTACGGGATGCAGTACTCGTCTTTCAACAAGCTATAAGCTCTAATGTAAATTCCGCCTCCTCAGCTTCCATTTTAGTCGGGTGTGAGGAGGGAGAGCGCCTGGCATACTACAATAAACACAATAAAACACGATGTAAAGGACAAAATAAATATTCCCACAGGGTGGCCTGCCAATGTTTTGAGAGACTCCAGTTTCAGTGACAACTGGAATTGTACATGTAGTACCGCAGGTGTTGGCCACATTGGAAAGAATAGAACAAAATTAATGTCACAGCGAAGGAAAAGACAGGCAAACCGCAGTGCGTCATGGTTTGAATCAGTGGATTTCAACTGGTTTCGCTTCAGGATCCAGATTTTATCCTTTATTTAATGTCACCAGTTGTATTTTCTTTGATTTTGCGTAACTGTTCATGATTTCTGAAAATAAGGGAAAGCAACACAATCGGTCTTATTTGCCTAGTCTTCTACCATGAAAGATGTACTTGCACCAAATTGGTTTATTATGGAAGCCTGTTCCCACATTCAAGTGAAAAAAAGAGTAATTGTTGTGAGTAGTGCTGGAGAAAGTTTGTTTAAAAAGTAATGCATTACAGTATTACTGTTACTCCATAAAAAAGTAACGTCTAGGTTACGTAAGTAACCCCGTTCCCCAAAGGAGACATTGCATATGGAATCCGATACGTAACGTTGTAGTGAACGACTGAGGGGGAACTAATTCCGTTAAGTTACTTTTTATGGAACGTAATGCATTACATTACATTTGCATAACTTTTTGTCAACATTTTTAATTTAAAAAATGCTATATTTATAGTAGGAAATTTACAAAATATATTCATTGAACATGATCTTTACTTAAAAGGGTCATGCAAAGTTAACTTTCGCATGCTGTTTAAACATAAATGTGTGTTGGCAGTGTGTGTACACATCTACCCTATAAAGATAAAAATCCACCCAGTGGTTATATTTAATCTGTAAAATGTATTCAAATCAAGCCATTGTCAGCTTCTTGTCGGTGACGTAACATTGACAGAGGCCACTCCCACGATAGATTGACTGACACAGGCATCTTACCTTTCGATGCCGGAGCAGGGATGTAGACAAGAATGGCTTCTAAGTGATTGAGGTGTTCTTCTGTTGGATGTAATAATGAACATAGTAGTCCTCATTTACTCCCGCTGAAAACACAGTGGATGACTTTTGTTTGTGAATGGAATGGCCATGATCATCCATGATCCAGCTTCACTTACAGCAGAAGTGTATTAGTACATATGTGTAGTACATATGTTTTTTTATGAATCTTTGCAATCTCCTTTCCTAATAATGTGCTAGTTAGCATATTTTGGTGGCTAAATGCGCTAAAGTAAACAATGACTCATCTCTCCACAGAGAGAAGAGAGGGGCGGGGTGAGCATAGCTCATTTGCATTTAAAGGAACGTGCAATAGAATCAATAGATTTTTTGCAGAGCTGATTTTGACAAGGTAAAAGGGTGTTTTTTTTCACACTACTATTGAGAATTTTTAACCAAAGTATATTATAGACTTTTCATTAAGACCCTAAAGAATCATATCAACTTGTGGAAAATAGACATCTGATGACCCTTTTAATATCATAGTCATTTTTGCCATAAACTAAAAATCGGTCATGTTGACCCCTACAAAGTATTTTTGACTATTGCAACAAATATACCCATTTACAAATGTATATATTTATGTGATGCAACATAACCCAGGATTTCTTTAATTGGGGTTTCAAATAACCCTGGATTAACTATTTCAAGTGTCAAAAGCCCTTCTAAGACAGAAATGAGCTTCCATATTTGCACTAGGCATTATTATATATGTTTAGTTGTTTTAAAAAAGTCCTCTTACAGACCTTCGACCCTCCAATTCCCATTAGTCTCTCACTCTCTCACTCACTGTTCCACAAGCAGATGTGCAATATGGATTTAGTACTAAAGCTCAAAGTATCGCCGCTAATTCATCTAACCGTGACAGATCTCTACATGGTGTTCTGATGTCATTTAGTGATAGAAAATAGGAGGAGGCAGATAAAATTATCTGGCTCCTCTGGAATGCCTTGATGCGTGGATCCAGCTGCCAAAGCCAGTGACGGAAGTCATGAAAGTATGCATGCCATTGATCCATCAAGCTCACCCGTGTTTTCTCAACAGCAGATCTCAAAGCTGGGGGTGAAATAATACTGGCCAATCTGCAGAATGTCAGCGCGGCAGCCAAAACCAGGAGGTCCAGACAAGCTGGGAAGGTTATGCATGAACGACAAAGGTGGTCTTTGGCCTGACCAAATGACATTGTATTGGCCGTATTATTAAAGTTTGTCTGGCTCGGATTGGCCTGTTTTTTTTTTTCCAAAACGGCACATACTGAAGGAGAATTGATTCAAAATGAATTGTATCTGATAGCATTGTTGTGTATGTTGTTTTTAGTGATCCAGTATTAAAACTCTGGCCAGTATTGATGTTATGAAGGTTGTACTTTGTTTTTCAAGAAACTAGCTAAACTCATTTTTATGCACAAACACACAGCTCTCTCTTTACATTCACTCTTAACAAGGAGAGTGCTCGTTAAATGGTTCAGTCTTTGCTATAATCTGATGTTATCCCTTTAAGATAGTGATAAATGATGGCAGAAGTAATTGAAATCTTAAAACAAGCCGAAGTGATTAAATTCCAGTGTTTTGTGCTGAAATACTCTGCTAAACTACATGTGCTCACTCAGGTCCTGTAAAGACATTTTGGAAGATAGAGTTTCTAATAGTAACTAGGGCTGTCAGTCTATTGCATTTTTTTTTATCTAACTGTCTGCATCTTATTATCTAACTATTCCACAAAAGAAAGGTTTGAAACGACATGAAGGTGAGATAATGATGACATCATTTTGTGTGTGTGTGTGTGTGTGTGTGTGTGTGTGATCTATCCCTTTATCGTTAGTAATAGTAGAACTATTTAATGAAATAATACTCTAAAAAAAAAACTAAATCTGCCAGCAAGTGGCGGTAAATATCTTTTATTCGATTCATTCACTTCAGTAAACCAAAGACTATAGAATACCCAAGATGTGTCACTTGCAATGCTCATTATGGCAGCGAAGCCCCGCCTTCTTAATGAAAGAGCCAATCGTTGATTAGTTAATTCAGCATGTCACTGCAGCTGCCGTTAGAAATTCCAGTTGCTATAGAAACAGCGTTCTAAGACGTGTGCACTGTCTGATCTAGCCTGAAAAATAAGCGTTTATTAACGCTATTAAAGCACAAGGAACCATATTCATGACGCGGTTCTTGTCAGATTTCATTGGTGATTTCAAATATGAAATTTAGAGCTTTAAATCATTCGCAGATTCATTCAGAAACTGAACACAGCTGTTTTGCTCGGAGACGCACAACAACAGCTCTGAATTGACCTATCGGTAAGCCCCGCCCTTAGAACGCAGATGAGCCAATGGCAGTTGAGTATCAGCTGCACTGAGATGGAACTCGGACATCTGTAGGTTGCAGCGCCATAAAGAAACATTGGAATATCCGAAGCTCTCATCGTTTTAATGGTGTTTATGCTACAAAAATAATAAAACGATGTGCCTGAGGTATCTGTAACACTGATTCCAGGTATTCTGAGAGGATTGGCAATGGAATTTGGAATTTATTTTATTATTTAACGTTTATTTTCCGGTTGTCATACTCTCATTAAGTGGCCTTTTTCATTTGCTCAAGCAGTTAATGTCTGTAAATATCATTAATATCTCTGGCTAAAACTAGCTAACGCTAAAGTTTGTGAGTCCATGTTAACGTACAAACCTCAGCTAACTATTCTCACTTCATGTACAGTGTAAGTCAAAAACACATAAACAAAGGTCTACATTTCAGTGCCTCTTCATATTAAACTGGTTAAATGTAAAATAATTAATCTTACACTGTGGTACATGAACAGTGTTGATCCTGGATGTTGTCTTCTGCGATCGTGACGACCGTAACGTGAGATTTCTTCTGTTTGCATTGCGATCTGTAAACCCTCGATTTCAAATTAATCATGTTACACACCATATTTATTTTCAAATCATTTATATATCTCTCCGTGGCATATTAAAGCCCTACTTGAATGCTCCTCGATGAGAGGTGGTCCTTCTGTGTTCAAAATTTATCAAAAACATCTTTGGATAAGGTTTTCACACTGACAGCTGTCATTTTAAGACAGTGGGAAACTCCACACTAGTGTAATATTGCTCTTGCTGCCAGTGTGATATGTGATTTAAATATGAGACAAAACATACAGGGGCATTTTTGCACCAATATCTTGAATTTGAGATCATAACTGCATTCATAGAGTTGTTGCCCCACATCATATTTGTCAACAGTCAACTATATAAGATGACGTACAGTTCTGGGGGCGGGGCCAGTGCATTAAGTGCGTTAAAATATTTCAATTGCATTATTTTTTCATAACTAATTAATTAAGGCGTTAAACTTACAGCTCTAATAGTAACTAATAGAAATGTATTTGCTCATAGTTACACATTAGAAGGCCAGGAAGAGGTTTAGGTCATGAACTTACAGAGAAAACGAAAAGAAAAGTAGTGTATATTTGACATAAATACGTAATATATAACTGTGAATGTGCACTTCATAGGCTCTACTGGAGTGTTTGGGTGTTACGTTTTCTCTCTTGAGTTTAATAACCTTGTTAAACTTTATCCTTTTCACCATCTAACAGAAAAAAAGTCTTCCTAAAACATTGTTTTTTCTTGATCACTGCTTACATCTTTAATTCATTTTCCAATACATGGTATCCCACTATATAATAGAATTGTACAGGCATCTGTCAAGGAAATATAAGATTGCATTGGAAAAATGTTAAACATCGGTCAAGGTTTCCCTGCCAGAGCCGATAACAAGCCAACAAAAATGTTAAGCCTGAAAGACGGAGATGGAGGGAAAGGGAGAGATTAAGGTTTAGGAAACACACTCTCCGCTCAAAGCCGCAGGAACTCTATAAAAGTGAGAGAGCGTAGAGACTTTGGAGTAGTGAGTGTCCATTGGCCGACGTTAATGTAGACGTGTTTTTGTCAGCTTTCCCAAAGTATCATTGTGAAATCTGCACAGGCTAATGGACGGGCAATTAAAGTTGGATTCAATTAGCTCCATGGGTTAAAACTACTCTCGAATCCAAGCGAGCAGGTGGTTCTGCTTATATGTGGAAACAAAACACGTCTCTGTAAGACTATGTGATACTGTACAATCTGATCTAGTTTGACACTTTGCCACAATCCAGGGCCACGTACAGTGACAACCGAAACTTAATCCTACAAACAAGTCATGTTTCTGCTTAGACAGATGTTTTAATGCTAAAAAAAAACTACAATAGTCTATGCTTTAAGAAATAAGGTATAAGAGGAGAACATACTTTTAAAGGAAGTGTTCACCCCCAATTTATTTATTTTTTTCTCCGCTGAAACTTTACTCAGGTACCTCAGGTCATTCAAGATGTAGATGAGTTTGTTGCTTCATCAGAGTAGATTTGGAAGAATTCACTTGCTCAACAATGGATCCTCTGCAGTGAATGGGTGCCGTCAGAATGAGAGACCAGCTGATAGCTGATAAAAACATCACAATTATCCCACATGAATCCATTTGTTTCGTGCAAACACAGCTTTTTGCTTTTCTAGACGTTATTTGATGGACTGGAGTGGTGTGGATTACTTGTGGATAATTGTGATGTTTTTATCAGCTGTTTGGACTGTCATTCTGATGGCACCCATTCACTGTAGAGGATCCATTGGTGAGCAAGTGATATAATGCTATTTCTCCAAACAAACTCTTCTACATCTTGGATGGCTGAGGGTGAGTAAATTCTCAGTAAATTTTCATTTTTGGGTGAACTATTCTATTATTGAATTGTCTGGAAAGTGCAATATTCCAAAGCATCATTCACCATAAAGCAGTCTGAAGCATAATTTTAGAGGTCTGGACATTAAATCCGGTTAATTTATGAATTTCCAGAGGTTTTGCTTTAGAAGTCCAGACAAAGCAGTAGAAAGAAGAAGTGCATTGCATTGAGAATTTTCAGTATTATTGTTGTAAAGTATTTTCCTGGCATCAACAACAAAGCAGCATATGAATTGTTTTTTTGTCTAAGCAGTACCATAGAAACAGATTTTCTCAGCAATTTTCTATTTCCTTTTTTTTCCAGAGATATTATTTGTTGGTGAAAACATTGAGTCTGTTTAGGATGCGCATTTTCTCTCTAGCAAAAACTTTTGCAAAGAAAAATCACTTGAAACTTTTTCGTTCTGGGTCCGTTTGTTTATTATGAATATCTGCTTCCATCAGTTAACATTGCAAATTCCTGGTTTAAAGTTTCCATTTATTTACAAAAAAAAGGAGAAAAAAAAAACTGAAAGTGCAGACATTATTAAACTTTGTGGTATGGTTGTTGAATTAAGTTCACTCAATTTAAATGCCATGTTAAAATGTAATTATATACCTTTCTATATTTGTACAAAAAGTTTAAAGTTTTAAACCATTTTTTTTTTTATTTTCAAAATGGTTTACATCACAATATGCGTTACATGCTGTTACTTTGGGAAGTAACCTTGACTGGAAGATCAAAAAACAAAAACTAGAACAAAACACAGATCTGTTATCCCTTCAGCACTTTAAAAGCAATAGCAACATGTTTCTTTTGTAAAACAAAGATTAAAAAGAAGAACATTTACATGACATTTAGCTCAATAAAAAACATTTTTTTTAATATAACGACTAGACATTTACTCAAGTTTTACTTAACACTTAAAAATACCTAAAAAATGTGCTTCTGTTGAGCAGCACAAGATTATTTTGCTTACCCCACTGGCAGATTATTTTGCTTGTTTCAAGCAAAAACTAAGTTTGGCTTATTTTTTTCTGAAAACCAGAATATTTTAACTTTTTTACTTTACAAAAATCTAAGTAAGAAAATTAAGTTTTACTTTGTGAGGACAAAAAAAATAAGCCTGTTGAAAAATCTGTAGATATAGTCTCTGCACTAGTGACTAATCCAACACTGGTAACACATCTACTATAATATAGCTTAATTAAATATTTATTTGCTGTTTGTAGTTAAATGTATTCCAGCAGAATACACTATTAATATACTAAATGGCTGTCAATGGAGGCCAATGTTTTTAGCAGCCAGATGGTGTAGTTATAACATCTTCCAGCAGGGGCAAACTGAGCCGAGTGTATTAGTAGAAAGGCCCTCAGCCAGTTTTGAAAAAGACACCTGCATTTATAGGGAATCCGAGGCATTTTATTGGCACATGGACACAGGTTTGTGTAAACAAAGAAATACAAAAGCAACAGTGTTTGTTTGTTCTGAATCCCTTTAGGTGTTAATAATGAGCTACATGACAGGGTTGTGCAAAATTCAGAATAGAATAATTCATAAGTGTGAATTTGAATTGGCTATATCTCACAGGAAGTTTAATGGAGTAACAGGATGAAGAAAATTGCTGAATTTTAATTCATTGCAAGTAATGCATTGTGGGAAAGTATGTGTTTTTCCAGACTGGTCAATGGATGTATCCTTTGTGTTCAGTTTATATATATTTAAAATCTATCTATCTATCTATATATGAGTCACAAGTTACATATTTCTTTAAATAGATGTATCTTTGATAATTGTGAATAGTGTATGTGTAATTCAAAATCTAAATATCGACAAAAACATTGTAATTTAAGTTCCAATAAAATGTAACACAAAAAATGTTTTGTTTTGTTTTTTGTTGAAATATAAGGTAGGAATTTAACCAAATTTTTTATTTCTGGCTAATTTCACTGTAAAAAAGGACTATATTTGGCCAAGAAAAAACTTTTGAAAATCTGGAATCTGAGGGTGGCAAAATCTAAATATTGAGAAAATCGCCTTTAAAGTTCTTAAGTTCTTAGCAATGCATATTACTAATCAAAAATTAAGTTTTGAGGTATTTATGGAAGGAAATTGAATTAAAAAAAATTTTAAATTTCATTTTCTAATGATTTTGGTCATAAAAAAATAGATGATTTTGAGCCATACAATGTATTTTTGGCTATTGCTAAAAATACACTTGTGGTCCAAGGTCACATATTAATAATTAGAAGGAATATATAGATCTTTTTTCACAGGTTTTAGCTGTATTTGAAAATGCTCTTCTTACTTAGATTTTTGTCTTGTTTCCAGTTAAAATATCTAAAAATTCTTAAATCAAGAAGGATTTTCTAGAAGTAAAAATTATTGTCTTGTTTTCAGAAATAAACAAATCAAAATTAAGTGAGTTATTGCTTACAAACAGCAAAATAATCTGCCAATGGGGTAAGCAAAAACAGAAAACAAGATTATTTTGTTTACAACATTGGCACATTATTTTGCTTGTTTAAGCAAAAACTTTTTCTTAATTTAAGAATTTTTAGATTGTCTTTGTCTAGAAACAATACAAAAATTCTAAGTAAGAAAAGCATTTTTGCAGTGTATGCATTGCATTGTGTTTTAGAGTTAACGGAAAAGTCCATAAAATTAATAGTTAAATGTTTAAAAATGTCAAATTTTTGAATTTATTTTGAATTTTGGTTCTTCTGAATTCTACTTTCTTACATTCACATTCAAATTGGAAACTCAATTCAAATGCAAGAGTTAAATTGGAATTTAGAACTTTCTAAATGGTGCACAACCCTGTTCTATTCTGAATGCAAGTGTATACGCAAATGTTTATAACAATTGGTCAACAAAAAGAAAGCATACTCTTGGTTTTGGCCAAATAACTCCTGACAAAGAAAGTCACAATGTTTCTATTCTGGTTGCTCTTTAGAAGTCTTCAGAATATCTCGCTACCTGCAACCACAGCTCTCCACCACCATGTCCTCGTACTGCTTGTACACCACATTATTGGCCGAGTCAATGTACAGAATACTGATAGGGCTGAGCCTGGTTGGGACGCAGCAGGTTGGTGGTGTGGATCTGGGATCCATGGAGTTCATGAGAGTCTGGATGATGGCGTGATTGGTAGGCTCCAAATGGGAGCGGATGGGAAAGTCGCAGACGCCGTCGCAGTGGAAAGCCTCGTATTCCAGAGGCGCGATGATCCAATCGTCCCAGCCCATTTCCTTGAAGTTGACGTGCAACTGCTTGCGATTGCATCTCTGTTTGGGATTCTTGGGTGGTTTTTTCCCACGTGGCAATGGTGCCCGACGCATCCGCCGCTGGGTAAAGAGGTACTCATAGACAGTCTTGTTGTCGTGACCCGAACGGGCTTTGATCTCGTTGTAAAATAGCCCTCGCTTTTTCGTACGCCCAAACACCACGAAGAAGGCTTTCTCCTGATTTTGCCTCCCCGTCCGACCCAGGCCGAGTAATCGCAAGTCAAGCGGTCGGCCTTGAGCGACAGCGTCCAGCTCAAAGCAAAGCTGAGGAGCGTTTCTAAAGTTCTTGAACACTTTCCAGATGTCAAACACTTCCCAGTACGGGGCGCTATGAGAGTCGATATTTTGAATCTGCAGCAGGACGGGACTGTGCTTACCTGAGGCACAGGTGTACAGTCTCAAAGCTGCAATGCTCTCAGTAAACGCGGCCTTACGAGAGTCCATGTGCTTCTTTCGGAGGATGCGCAGCTCTGCGCCCAACAGACCCTCCTTCTCCATTGAGCTGATGTTGAAGAAGTAACGCTGACGCCACAGTAGGGGCGTACGGTCATCTGCAAAAATGAAGGTCAAAGGTCAATAACAGCTTTTGCACCTTTTCATTAGTTTCATTTTAAAACTTAATCTTGCATAACAAAAAAGTAGTGTAATTTGCTTTTCATGTACCATTTTTTTATAATAATTCCATAGATTTTGAATGCACCTAGTAATGCCCTGGTTTTTGCACAGTAAAAAAAAAAATGGATGTATCATAGTGTTACCATGTTTTAACATTTACAGCAAGAATAATATAAAAAACATATTTTAAGAAAAGGGAGACTTGCTTTTATGTACCATTTGTATAATAATTAAAATAGTAACATCTACGTTTTCTTGGATGTTTCAATGTTAATACCATGTTCTTGTACAGAGTATTATGGTAATGTTGAATAATGTTGGACATCTGCAATGGTATTTCCTCAGATTTTAGACACAAACTGTAAAAAATTTTCTTTTTTAACTTTATTTAGAACATTATCTGTGATATAAGACATGTCATGGACGTTATCCATGATAATGTTACCACTTTTTTACATTTACCATTTTGGGCGTATAATAGTGTTATCATGTTTTTCACATTTACCTCAAAAATAATATGATTTACCATGGTAATATGTTACCATGTTTTCAATATCATCTTTTATTATTCATAAGAATAATATGTTTTACCATGGTAATACCATGGTTTTGCATTTGGTGTTAGGACAATACAGTGATTTTATTTGGACATGCTCAATGGTTTTACCATGTTTTTTGGACACAGTATCATGTTTTAACATTTTCCATGAAAATACCATGCTTTTTTGAAATACCAAGTAGTTTTGGACATGGGACATCATATCAATGCCATGTTTTTTTAGACATTTACCATGGTTATACCATTGCACATGCGTGGTGCCAGGGTAATACAGTGTTTTTATTTGGACATGTACTGTGGTGTTACCATGCTTTTTTGTTCACAATACTATTGTTTAAACATTAACAATAGTAATACCATGTTTTTCTTTAGATGGTATCATGATGATACTTTGTTTTTTGGACATTTACCATGGTAATACAATGGTATCATGTGCAGTAAACACCATATTAGATGAAAAAGGCGATCATTCAGTAATGTGGCATTTCCCTCTGATACCATCACTGTACTTTTTGTTCGAGACAACATTTGTTTTTAAAAGAGTAAAACGACCGGTCACTTTGATCTTTTCTAAAGGCAACACAGCTAATATTTTCCACAATCAAAGCTCACACATTATGATTATGTGTGTGTCTAAGAAAGAGCACTTTCTCTTTGTGTGCAATGTAATATGAAGGCAGTGCATTATGAAAATCAAAGGTTTCATTTTGTCCAAGAACAGTTTGCTTTCAAAAGACTATTAAAACCAGACGACCTCGGCCTGGAGACCACAACATACTGTAAACACAGCATTATTATCAACCTGCAGCTATTTACCAGTGGGCCTACCACCGTGACATATGGCTTTCACTAACATAGGCTGAAAAGACCATCTGAAGTGCATGGAGAGGGCCAGAGAGAGTGCAACTGATTAGCGCTGTATGAGTGTGTGTGGAGATGTAAATTACACCAAATGGATGTGCGGTGCATTTTTAATCTTAGGGAAATAGTTATAACTTATAAACTCAGTCTCAATTTACTCCACTTCACGTTGATCCAAAAGGAGATATTTAGCTGCATGCTGCTCTTTTTCATGCATTAAAAACCTCCTTTTGTACTCCACAGAGGAGATCATACAGGTTTAAAACAACGAGCTTGAGTAAATAATCATTTGTAGTAAAACTTTTCCTTTAGGTGAGAGTAAAACACATGCATTTCTTTTTCTCTGTGTCTACAGAGGATGTGGTAACTATAAATCTGCAAAGAGCATTTCACATGGCATAAACTTAAAACCATTCAAAGAGGAGTCAGTCTTGAGCAACATAAAGCAGGGCCATTTAAATGCCACTTTAAACAGATTTACTTTGAAAAAATAAAAACATATTGAGGCCACCTACTTGTAACCAGCCCAGGAGTTTATTTACTTTAAGCAGAGGTCCATCAAAAGTCTTATGCCAGATGCATATTGACACAGTTGGTTTGGGTCAGAGACCCGGATAAAAAAAAAAAATGATTGTGTCGATTTATTGTGCAGTGGAATACTAAGCAGAAATAAGATGTTTTCAAGATATATATCCACTGACTTTTCTTTTGTATAAACATAAAAGGACAATTTAGCCTAAATGTAGTAGACTTCAAATGGGTAGTTGACGTGACATTTCAAGCAGTGACAGGAGTATCCTGCCATTTGAAAGGCTATAAAACTATATATTTTGGCGATGATCATACCTGCACTTTTTTATGAGCTTATATTATTCAAGAAACTATATGGAATACAAACCATATGAGATATTAATTCTCATAAATAAATTATTTATCACCCTTCAAGACTATTAAATGGACCTGTAAAAATCTAAAACATGATTAAAGATAGTGGTGACCACTTACAACAGCTAAAAATATACACTTTTTCTTATAAAATCAATTTATATATATATATATTATATATATATATATATATATATTTTTTTTTTTTTAAGGTTATAGTATATTGACACCAATGGGGCATGTTGTCACAATGCATCTAGGAAGTTGTCACATTTGGCTAATTATGGGCTTTTCAGCTTATTTTAAATAGTTAAATTAGTATAAAATACTAAACAATTCATGAAACTGCAAAAACGTTACATACAAAAACAAAAATAAACCATTGTGATTTTATGTTTTTTTTTTTCCATTTACCCAACAACTATATCAAAAATATGAAATATTATATGAAATATTATACTTTAAATATTAAATATTTGAAACCAGCATTTAAAACAATTGTGACAATTTACCAGTGTGACAACTTGCCCCGGTTGGCTCTATAATGCAAAACACCAGAACTCTCCAATGCAAACCAGAACAAGCAGACACCATACCTTGTCCTCTATCTACAAAGCTTGTGATGGTATTGGCCATCCCAGCCTCGTGCAGGACACTAGTATTGACTTCTCCGCTGGTCAGTGACCAGTACAGGGACAGCATGTAGTCATGGGGCGTCACTAAAGGGTGTTTGGGTTCCTCACTGTCCTCCAGCTTTACCGCGTTCGCCGCTTTCAGATGCGCAGGTGCCGGTGCGATGCTTTTCATTATGCCAGCGTTGGTCTGACCACCCCTGATCGCAGCCGGAACGGCGGATTTCTGTGCAGAAACTCCTTTAGTGTGTCCCGCTTGGTGTTGGATGCTGGAAGAGGATGCGACTCTTGCCGCATCCTTGGGTACCCAAGAGCGCGCTGCCTCCCTGCGCCCTAAACTCACAGGGACCGCGGCGCGACCCGGGTTACTCTCGGCCTTTATTAGAGGTGGACCGGCCCGAATGCGAGAGATCTTCGCGTTGTCGGAGGGCTTGACGAGCGTCGTGCCGTTGCGCGCCACCGGTAACCGTGGGTTGGGTTTGGCCGCTCCGGCGCCTCTGTGACCGGCCACTCCGGCGATGGAGAGCGCCTGCGGGATGAAGTCCAGGTATAAGAGAGTCCAGAAGCCCAATAAAAGAGGGAGACTAGTCAGAACTTTCATCCTCTGATCTTCCTCTGAGTTTCGGTGATGGAGAAATGACCAACGGCTCTACCATGAACGGGTCTGGAGAGGTAAAAATGAAGCTTTGGATACGTCTGATCGATTATTCTGCGCAAATCATTGCCATGAGCCCCTCTCTTCAGAACCATAGTGATCCAGCTCTCTGTCGGAGTGGAGATCCAGGAGTCGGTACAAAAGCGCAGTGTCTCTCGGTGAAGTCCGGCGGTTCTGCTTGGTATCTTGTACGAGACTTGTTTAAAATCCCACTTTTTCCAAGAGGGAAGGATGGCGTAATGCGCTCGCTCGCTCGCTCTCTCTTTCTTTCTCCGAGTTTGAACATGGTCCAGTGAAAACAGCACGCACGCACACACACAAACCTGCAGGTGCTTAAGTTGTGCGCAAACCTGAGCGCAGGAATTGGAAGCGGAATTCCAACGCAAACTGGCTTAATTACTCTCTGATGTCATGCTGTCCAGATTTATTCGACTGTAATATTTCTTCTTAAAGCATGAGTCACTGAACACATAAAACCGAAAGCTTTGCATCGGGTCACCTGAATAAAGCACTGCTTAGGGTTCTCGATTTATGAGTCCACGGGTCAGATCTGATATGCAAATTATCTATACCTGATTAAACATGATTTGATATGCAAACTTGCATGTTGAATAAACGCGGAAATCGCTGGTAAATTTCACAATTCATTACAAAGAAACAGCAAGTAACACATTGAACTGAACATGCAATTTTGAAATTGAAATTCAGAAATGCTACATTCTTGTAAAAAAGAAAACTTGTCATTTAAAATTAAAATTAAAAGTGTAATGTTTAAATGTTATTAAATATGATTTTTACTAACGCAAAAAGTTCAATTTATTTTTAAAAAGTTGTACCAGCTGAACTGAAAAAAAAAAGAAAAAAAAAAAAAAAAAGTTGCAATTGGTCAAAAAGTCCAAAATATAATTTAATATGAACTAATTAGCTGTATTACACTGAAAATATTTTTTAAGGGTTTAAAAAAGGATTAAGGTTTTCACTTTTTACAATGTACTGTATGGCCAGAAAGTCTAAAATAATAATAATAAAAAAAAAAACATAACAAATGTACA
>CM065130.1:35660027-35812527 GCA_033026305.1 Cirrhinus molitorella
ACTGCAGCTCTCTGAATCAGAATCAGAATCAGAAAGAGCTTTATTGCCAAGTATGCTTGCGTATGCAAGGAATTTGTTTTTGTGTCATTAGCTACCAGTACGCAGAGACATCAACAACACAGAGACAATAAAAATAGGATGAGAATAAAAAATACATATATGTAAAAATAAATAGACAAAAATATATAGTAAAATAAATTGAGAAAAAAATAAGAAAAAAATAAGTGGTATGTACAGTTGTGCTAAATGATAGAATGGAAAGAGGTATAAATATAGGTTATTGCGCATATTTTTATTGCACAATGGGATGAACATTTAGCTGTTCATAAGGTGGATTGCCTGGGGGAAAAAACTGTTTTTGTGCCTGGATGTCCTAGTATTTGGGGCTCTGTATCGCCAGCCAGATGGCAAAAGTTCAAAGAGGGGATGGCTTGGATATGAGGGATCCAGAGTGATTTTCTGAGCTCTTTTCCTCACTCTGGATGTATACAGTTATTGAAGAGTGGGCAGGGGAGCACCAATGATCCTCTCTGCAGTCCGAACCGTTCTATGTAATCTTCTGATGTCTGATTTTCTTCTGATGCAGCTGAGACAAACCAGACAAACCAGTTATTGATGTGCACAGAACAGACTCGATGACAGCTGAATAGAACTGTTTTAGCATCTCCTGTGGTAGATTGAGCTTCCTCAGCTGGCAAAAGAAGTACAACCTTTGTTGGGCCATTTTTACAATGGAGTCGACGTGAGTGTCCCACTTCAGGTCCTGGGAGATGAAAGATCCCAGGAACTTAAATGTCTCCACTGTAGCCACAGTGCTGTCTATGATGGTGAGTGGGGAAAGTGCAGGGGGGGTTCCTCCTGAAGTCCACAATCATCTCTACAGTTTTGAGCGTGTTGAGACAGACAGCCAGCTCTTTAACCTCCTGTCTGTAGGCAGACTCGTCACCGTCCTGAATGAGGCAGATGAGTGTGGTGTCATCTGCAAACTTTAAGAGTTTGACAGAGGAGTCTTTAGAGGTGCAATCATTGGTGTAGAGGGAGAAGAGCAGAGGGGAGAGAACCCAACCCTGAGGGGCGCCAGTGTTGGTGGTGCGGCTGCTTGACATGAATTTCCCCGTTCTCACTAGCTGTTGCCTATCTGTCAGAAAGCTGGTGATCCATTGACAGATAGGGCTAGGAACAGAGAGCTGGTTTAATTTGGTTTGGAGGAGTGTAGGAATGATGGGGTTGAAGGCCGAACTGAAGTCCACAAACAGGATCCTCATATAAGTCCCTGGCCTGTCCAGATGTTGCAAGATGAGATGTAATCATCCACAGACCTTTGCTTGGTAAACAAACTGCAGGGAGTCCAGTAAGGGTCCAGTGATGTCCTTCAGATAAGCCAGAACCAGTTTTTCAAATGACTTCATGACGACAGACATTAGTGCCACGGGTCTGTAGTCATTAAGTCCTGTGATCTTGGGTTTCTTTGGAATGGGGATGATGGTGGAGCGTTTGAAGCAGGCAGGGACTTAACACACCTCCAGAGACCTGTTGAAGATCTGTGAGAAGATGGGGGCCAGCTCATCAGCACAGGTTTCCAGATAGGCTGGAGCAGAGGCTGCCATGTGTGGCGCCATCTTGACTTTACTTTCACTTGAGTTTACTCACATTTACATTTACATTTAGTCATTTGGCAGACGCTTTTATCCAAAGCGACTTACAATAGAAGCAATCAGAGCAACAAGAGAGCGACAGTGTATAAGTGCTGAGGCAAATTTCAGTTAGATAAACATAAGTCTTGCAAGGTTGTTTTTTTTTTTTTTTTTAAATAAGTATATAGAAAAACTGAAAGGAGTAGGAAAGTGCTAGTGTCAATTGGTCAAGTGCTGGCGAAAAAGATGGGTTTTCAGACGTTTTTTGAAGATGGCCAATGACTCAGCTGATCGAATTGAGATGGGTAGGTCATTCCACCAGCTGGGAACAGTCCACAAAAAGGTCCGTGAAAGTGATTTTGAGCCTCTTTGGGATGGCACCACAAGGCGTTGTTCATTTGCAGAACGCAAGCTTCTGGAGGGGACATAAGGTTGGATTAGACAGTTTAGGTATTCTGGTGCAGTGCCAGTGGTTGACTTGTAGGCAAGCACCAGTACCTTGAAGCCCAACAACCACGGATATTGGTTCCAATGATGAACCCAAGGAAGAAAATGAAAGACGTCTTCTGAAGAACCTCTGCTTCTACTGCGGTAAGTCATTTACTGTACCCATATGTCTGAAAACTAATACTCAATCTTTTGAGTTCACAGCAATGATCGACTCCGGAGCTGCATTAGATCTGATTCACCAGGACTTTATCTCGAAATAACAACTCAACCATGCTCCCCTCCTATCAAGATCAGGGGTATCGACAACTCACTCATTGGTGAAGGCATCACTCAGTGAACGCAAACCATCACCCTCCAAGTTGGTCTGTTCCATCACAAATCCATCACCTTGTATATTGTTGACTCACCTAAGCATGATATAATCCTGGGCTTCCCATGGCTCTCGACCATGATCCTGACATCTCCTGGTATCATGGCGAGCTCACCCAATGGTCTACCATTTGCCACGATCACTGTTTCCCCACAAGGCCTCAACCATACCTGACCACCAGCATAGAAAGCCCAGCGACTCACAAAACTGTCAACATTCCCAGCTGTGACCATGACTTATCTGACATCTCCAGTAAAGACAAAGCCACCCGACTACCTCTACAACATCACAGTCAAGTTCCGTTACCCACT
Source organism: Cirrhinus molitorella (assembly GCA_033026305.1). Lineage (NCBI taxonomy): Eukaryota > Metazoa > Chordata > Actinopteri > Cypriniformes > Cyprinidae > Cirrhinus > Cirrhinus molitorella. The sequence goes on from CM065130.1 coordinate 35,662,793, forward strand.
CTCACTCGTCCCATCCACACTGGAACAACTGAGGGAGGCCACCATCTATACCCCCCAAACTGGATTTGCGGAGTGCCTACAACCTGGTTTGAATCAAAGAAACACTAGGGGGCAATATGAGTACCAGGTCATGCCCTATGGTCTAGCCAACTCACCAGCAGTCTTTCAATCATTCATTAATGAAATATTTAAGGACCTCCTCAACCAGTATGTGGTGGCCTACTTTGACGACATTCTCATTCATTCCAAGTCTAAAGCTGAGCATATCATCCATGTCAGGACTGTCCTCACCAGACTCCTAAAGAACTAACTCTACGTCAAAGCAGAGAAATGTGAGTTCCTTCATTCCTCACATCACATCAGCAACCAGGGAGTCAAGATGGATGAACTGAAGGTATTGCTCACGTGCAAGACAACACCTGCTGCTGAATGCCTGTGTTGTTGTGTGTGTGTGTGTGTGTGTTTGGCTTTCATTTAACTTAGTCATTGGTAGAAGAATTGTTCTGCTTTTCAGGAAAAGCTGTCATACTTGCTTTATGACCTGTTTTGTGACATATTAACAGTTCTCCAGCTTTTGCATTTGCTTTCAGGCAGGGATTTTTTAGCTAATTGGTAATTTCAACTAATAGTATACTTGCACTGTGTATTATCATAGTCTTAATGACTTTACTTCATTGTCAAAATGTCTAGTTCTTAAGCCAGGTTTGATCTCTCTATAATTTCTACTGTTTTGAAATGCAGTGCCCTTGTTGTATAATAACAAAAGCAAAGCCCTTCTAAACCATCGATTTTTCTTCTCTCTGAGACTTTGTCATGAATATATTTCCATGTGTAATGTGAATGAATCATGCACCTAATTTATTCTCCAGCAACACTAGGGGTAAAGATTACTCATGCCTCAGAAGTCAATGATTATGTGATAATTTGGCATGTGATTTTTATTTTATTTTATATATTTTTTCCTCATTTGATATATTTAGTTTTATTTTTAATTATTGTGATTTTTTCATTGTTTTTATTATATATTTTATTTTAGTTTTTGTTTTATTTTTTGTTATTTGTATGTAGCTACATAAAAATAAAAATTAAAATTAAAGCAATATTTCACCCAAAAAATGAAAATTGGCTATAATTTACTTACCTTTATGTCATTCCAAGCTCTTATTAATTTCTTTCTTTTCATGTTGAACACAAAAAGTGTGAATACATTTCACTAATAATCATGAGTGCTTCTTGTTTTTTTTTTTTTGCAGTATGTCACAATCACTCGTGGTGATGATTCAGTGCGACTCTCTGTGATGTAAAATGTTTAGCAATGCCATATTGAGCAATGCTATGTACTTTTATTTATTTATTTATTTATTTATTCTAAACATGAATGAGCTCCGACAGAACAGTGATATTTAAGTATAATTTGTACATTATTACAAATGTTTTTATATTGTGAATTATTTTTTTTTTCAGTAATTTTATGTGCTTTTATATACAAATTCTTAACTTTTCAAAATAATTTTAATAAATTTCTTTTTCTAGTTCATTTTATGTCAACATTTCTTATACATGTATTTCAAGCTTTCAATTACCACAATTTTTTATATATATATATTAATGCTAACATTGTGAAAGAGAGAAAGATTTTTCAGTACATAGGTAGATAATGAGAAAAAAATATGTAATTTATTTGGCTTTATACGACCTGGAAAATTGTGCATATGAGCTACTTTTGTGACACTTTTTTTCTATTTTAAAACTGTTAAACAGCAGTTCACCATCGACTTCAGTTTTGTTTTAAATCTCAGGTTATTGTTTGAGTTTGTTAGATCGCTGTCCCCATGCCTAGACAATTAAGACGCCAGATCCCTTCAGAAAATATCAGTTTTCCTGTTAACAGGAGGTTTTGTCTGGTACCCAAAATACCCAAAACACTATTAACAGTCTTTTGTCAGCCAAGAATTTGACAAACAGCCCTTGAAACCACACAGTCATAAGACTAAACAACAATGGAAAATATATATAAAACAACAACAACAAAAATATAACATAATATAAATGACTAATCAATTAATGAATCAATGAATTGGATATATAAATGATAATAATGATTATTATAAATGATTATATGTTTAAATGGAATAATAAAATGATTAAATGATTTTAAATTAATGAATGAAGAATATTAAAAAAAGTCAAACAGAACACACACACACAGTTGCTCTCTTGATCTCTCTGATCCTTCAGGCTATGAGTCATCTTAAGTGAGATTAAGAGACATTTCTAGGTAAAGAATGTTTAGTTTCCCTTACAGACATAATTTCTGTGGTTGGATTTTTCTGTATGTAAACAGCCCCTATTCCAATGCGCATATTGTGTGAAAGTTGTACCGGGTTTACCAGATTTACTGGCATCATCAGGACAGCTTTGTTGAAAGACTGAAACTGACTTTAAACAGAAGAGCTCAGTCAGAAATTCAATCACCCTTTTTTCATGTTAACACCCATAATTGCACAATAGAGCTTTATGAATGCTCTAACTGTAAGGATGTTGATTTTATATCGACTCAAGATATATATAAAAATATATAAAACTCAAGATATAACCACTTCACAAATGCCTAACTGGAACAATATGAAGCTTGTGATGAAAGTCTGCTTTTGTGTTAATCACAAGGCAATGCCCCATAGACCTCCATTTTAAATGTTTTTTTTTTTTTTTTTTTTTTTTTTTTTTTGAAAGATGAGTTCAGTGGTAATTGGTAGTACATAGATAGATAGAAATGTTTACTGAACCCATAACATTCGTTTAAATTTAATTACCAAGTATGTCAGGAAAAGATACAAACAGAATAGAAATGACTGATAGGAAATATCAATCAGTGTAGGAAAAATGTCAATATTCACTGAAGTTTTGTACACCCTTTTAGTTTTGCTTCAGTATGAATCAGGTAATGTTTACCTGTTAATCTGTGAGATAATCACTAATCATCTGAGCTGACATAGGTTTTTTGTTTTGACAAAACACTGACACACATACCAATTCAATGAAATTATCCACAATTTTTTGAAGATGCGTTCAGAGAGGAGAGGACTGTCTGTTGTTTTGTTTAAATAGATTTTCTATTGCAGCTTTTCATTTCGTTGTCAGCTATAAAGCATAGAAAAGTAAGTTCTGCATTTTTGAAGGGCATTTAAACAGACATGTTCCTCTAAAAACAACCAGATAAAACAACCTCTTTGTTCTCCCTACAAAACTGGGAAAACCACACTGACTACATTTTACTGCGGTTCATAAAAGTTATTTTTCATGTTTGCTTTTAGGTTGTACATTTACTGCTGAGCTGTTAAATATTACATGATATGATCTGGCTTATCAGTAGGCTTTAGTAATTGTATTATACCGTGGTTTCAAAGATATCATACTATTGTTTTCTGGGTCAGGATGCGTAAGTGTATGAGGGTAGATGATGCATCACATTTCTGTGAGCTTTTTATAAATATCAATATGCTAGTGTTAACATGAACATAATTTTTAGTTTGAAATGATCATGCAGTGTGACAAATGTTTTTTTTTTATTTTATAATTTGTTTTTATTTTTAAAAAAATTGTATATATAACATTTATCATATTTAACATTTTTATGCTTAAGGTAAACTAAAAGTAAAATCATTAAAAACTTTTGTTACTTGAAATAAAATGAACATTAACTGAAATATAATAATAATAAAACATTAAGTCTTTTTTAATTTAGCAACATTTATTATTTTCATTTATTTTAACTTGATGTGCTAAAATAGCTAAAACTGAAAAAAAAAATTACATTTGTGTTATGTAACTGTATAGACTTATGAGAAGTAATAAAATGCAAAAACAACAAAACTAAATGAAATTAGAAAATTAAAATGAAAACAAAAATAAAGAAATACTATCTCAATGATTTTTAACTAGTAAAACTATAAAATGGTTAATGAATTGTTTTCCTTTTCTCTCGTAATGGCAGGAAGCTGTGACACCACAGAGACTAAATCTGCGTCACTGAATGGAGAGGGCAGCAGTGGAAGCTGCAGTGATTCAGGTATCCCAGCGAGCCAGAGTACAGAAAAGCTAGATTTAATGGAAATATGTGTAAATGTTTTTGAAAGGACAATCATGTAATTGTTGGTTTCACAAATAAAGAGTCCGTAGATGTGACATATTTCATCATCATTTTACAGAAAAGCAAAGCAAACTCTTCTGGGTAATATGCAATTTTAACCTCAAAAGAAATATATTGCTACATTAATTCCCGAGCAACATGGACAATTCTTGTGAAACAGTTGTCATTACATACTGAAAAGTAAAACAATATTTAAATCAACAATGGTATTGTTCTGCTCATTTAAATTACCCTTCAATGGGACCTATAGGTTTATAAGAAGCAGGGAAGTTAATGGTAATTTTAAATGTCCTTTCAGATGTATTTAATTCTAAAACCATTTAGTCTATAATAACATTACAATTATTTCATATTTTCTCTAAACTTACTTTTAAAAGACAGGCATCTGTAATTATGGCCAAATTAAAGATTTGTTGTATGTTGCGTGCTTTTGTGTGTGTATTTATATCTATGAGTGGCAGAACGCGCACAGATAGAGAATCATTTCGCAGCTAACCATAGACACATACTCTGCTAAAATATAGAAATAATAGAAATCACTTTAATTTCCAAATACAACAAACAAGTTGGAACTGAAATGCCATCATCCCTTGAAATTCACTCCCCAAACTCCGTCCCCCGTGTCCCACACCATTTCTAGCCCTGGGTTCATCTGCGCATTTAAATGCACATTGTGTTTAACTAGTGCTTCCTCAGGTTGGATGTATTATCACTACCTGCCTTGCACTTACTATTACAAATATTGCAGGCAGCGTTGTCCGCATGAACCTTTGTGAAATGTAACCCACACATTAGAGCGCTTTCTGTTAGCCATTGCCTTGCGTGTTTGAGCACCGTCTCTCTCGCGTGCGCACGCTTTCGCTACATACCAGACTCACGCGCGGCACGCAGACCGTGTTCTCTCAGGTACCGAAATTGAGCACCGATTGATTTTATGTGAATCGATACTCGGTAGTACCGACGCAATTCGGTCGGTGCCAATAAAAGTACCGAGTTCGGTACCCATCCCTAAACAGATGTCCAACTGGGTCACACACACGCCTTACCACTTTTGAGTGCGTTCTTCCTAGTGAAGCTCGCCCTCTAGTGGTCAGGCTTTGGAGGAGCAACATTCTGGCTGGTGGATTGATGCATTGTTTTTAGCTTATTTTTATTTACTCTTAAAAGATAATCTTAATTTAGTTGCATGCTTAAGCATTGATTTTCAGTAAACCCATATTGGCTTGGGTAAACATGAGCTGTAACTATTGCAGTAAAAACACAATTAAAGGCAGATAAGTTTGTTTTCCTCCTCAGTAGCATAAATGTGCATTCCTGTTGTTGTTATAGAGCGTTTCTCATCACTGTATTACAGAAATAACCTACTAGTTACAGCAGTTATCTGTTGTACTTCTAAACATGCATTATTTGTGCACCCAATAAAAGTCCCATCTAGGAGAAATCATGCGCTGTTGCTGTGTATTTATTAGTAACGACCCTCAATACAGCTTTTATCCACAGGGTGGCAGTAGATGTCTACGAATAAGCGCTGCTCCAGTCAAACAGCAGTAGATCTGATCCTAGATCTGGACTTTGTGCAGTTTCACATAATGTAATCGTTTATGTTCATCTGACAGGTGCATAAATAAAATCCAGACTCAGATTTTCAGGTATGTGTCTTCCTAGAAGTCCTGTGTGCGTGAGAAAGCTTGAGAAATACATGCTTGGAATGTCAAACTTTAAATTGAATTGTTTTACTCACGGTAGCAGTGCAACATGTTCTGTGGAACATTAAAGGCCGAGGAAGGTATTCCTTATTAGGAATGATTATTCTACTTTAAAGCTTTAAGAAAACCTTGCAGGGGAAATTAAATCTCCAAGATTTTCTTTAAGAGGTTCATTTCCTGTTGGACTATCACTTAAAAATATATACAGGGTTCCCACCGTTAACTCAAAGAAAACATGGAAATATCAGGTGATTTATATGTAACTTTAAATACAAGTCATAAACTTACACGGATTTGAATACATTTTAGTACAATCTTTCTTAAATTAAAACGAACTACTAGAAAAGTCCAAATGTGTGTGAGTTCTTTACATCGTCTTGACTTGTCTTGATTTTTAATTACTCTGGACGCTTCTTTTAATTAAAGCTCCGTTGTGCAATAGTGTGTTGCTCCACAGAGCTGAAGCGATGACTAATCATCCTCATCGATCGGAATGCTGCGGCCCCCGTTCAGGTGTTCTCAGAGTCTGCGCATGCGCTCTGCCAGCCCTGCGCATCCAGGTGTATGAGCGGCGGGAGCCCGTGTGATGCAAGCATTCGCTGCTTCACAGCGGGACTGAACAGCTAAAGCAGATGTCGCTGCTGGAGAGGCTGGACTGGCGGGTATGTTTCCATTCAATGCTTATTGCTATAATTATTCCAATATATGTATCATTTGTCAGTAACCGATTTAGCATTTGTTGTATACATTTTGTTACATTTGTTTTGAATTCGTATAAACTGGTGCCTGAACTTTTGCTTGCATTTGCAGAATGTACAGCCTAAAGGAAGCAGGATAATAACAACAACAACAGCAGCTATTAACAGTAGTAATAATAATAATAATAATAAAACGATAATAAATAATTACCAAATTACAGAGCTTTTGTTTCTTCGGGTGTGAAACGTAACACCTACCTGAACGTTTAACAGTAGGACTTAGCAATTTTATCAGATTTTATGAATTTAGTAGACGCCTTTATGAAGGAAAAAAAAGCGAGAATTGAAGAGAATTGTTGGGAGTATTTTAACACCCAAAAATTTAACCGATTAGAAATTAGCTACAGAAATCATACGTAAGCACCACGTGAGATCACAAGTCTCTGTAAAAATCATTAAGCATTTACAGGATTAATATAAATGGATAAATTGTTGGATAAAAAAAAAAAAAAAAACATTTTACTCGTTGGTTATAATTTAATTTGTTGTCAAGTTAATGAATGTTGACAAACCCTGCATCTGATTTAGCAGGTTCTCTTTTTTAATTTTGATCTGGCCTTTTCAGTTTACACCTAAATCAAAAAGCTCACAATTTATAATCTGATCAGACGATGATGGGTTCCAGTGTTTTTGTGTTGGCTACACATTTGTTTAGATTTTATAAAATACATGTAAACACGCTTTTACTGTTCGTGTATTATGTAACTCTTGCTGTTTTAAAATATTTTCGTACGTTTTTCTTAATTCAATCGCTTTAAATTAAATGCGGTCGTGTTTAATTTGTGGTTGTTTAATTTAATTCTGAAGTCAGTTTCTTCATATGCAAAATGTAAACTAAATCGATTTCTCATTTTCACCGCTTTTTTCCTATCAATGTTATAATGGGCATTTATTTACACCGTTTAAGCTTGTTTGTAAGTTGTACATTTCTATTTGTAAATTTTGTAGCAGATAAATGTGATAAATATAAATATATATATATATATATATATATATATATATATATATATACAAAAGTAGCCTATGAGAGGGAAAAAACACTGAGCCACAGACTTTAGGCCTAAATCAAAGAGAGTTACAAACGATCTTCGGTTTTCCTAGTCACATACACACACGTAAAGAAAAAAAAAACACAACACTATTATGTATGATTATATAAATAAATAAACACAGCATGTCTATTATATTTTAAAAGTATTTATTTATATATTTATTTTTTCAGATTTTGTAGGCCTTTTTGTTTTTAGCGCATCATGGGCCTGTAAGATCAGGGATTGCTAATTGGGAAAACATTTATTTATTATTTATTTATTTTAGCGCGAATAATTCGTCAAATTATTACGATTTTTAATTTATCATTTTTCCAGTCAAATTAATCCAATAAATTATTGAATTTTACTATTCACGTATTTGCTTATTTCGTTTACTTATTTCACGCGATGAGTTTTGAGCTGTAATAAAGAAACGGCGAATGTCCGTCACTACTTACAATTAAGATCTCATATTGACAATTTATCAATCAGTTATTAAATCATTCGTACTGATTCCGTTTTGCACAAACCCCTCAAAATGAGAATGCAACACAGTTTCCAGGTTAGGCCTATTAGGTGAATAATAATTATTGTGTTACGACAATTGGCATTCATGCATCATTGTTGCCTTGAGTGAATGTTTTGCTTGCTATTTCAGCAGGTTACATAAGCAGATGTTTCTCCCTCGGGGTTACAGTAGAGTCTGCATGTGTTAAAGTTTCTGACAGTAACTTCATTCAGATTGCAGGGCAATCAAACCCGCTCGTGTATTTCATTTATCACAGTCCAGCTCGAGCCGCAGGCACTTTGACCCACAAATACATTTATTTCACCTGCGTTAACATACAGGCGAGACGAAGTCTTTCTTTCGTTTTATTTTTTCTTGCTATCTTTTTGCTAACGGATTGCAAAAATTTGCACTTTAAAATATTTTGCATCCATTATTATTATTATTATTAGCCGAATTTGATGAAATATGTAGGCCTATGTAATACATATTTCTGTTATATTTCTTTTCTTTTTTAAAGTAAGTTTCTATTAGAAACTAGATAAGCAAAAACGTATAAAAATATCATATATTAAACTCAATTATATAAAAATATGCAGATGATCTGTAAAGTCTAAATGCATTAGTGAAATCGTTTTTACGTTGCATTTCTCCCCCTAGTTTAATGCGTATGTTTTCATTACCATGTATATAATAAGCCTAAAAAATTAGTAGAAAATATGACAGGTATCTTTTCGTTTGTCCCAATTTTTGCACTCTAACTAACATCTAGCTATCTTTTTCTGTTCTATGATTCTGTCTATCGTTTTATCGTTCCATCCATCTATTGTTCTGTCAAATTATCCTAATTGAGTAAATAACATTTAATTAAAACTGCACATATTAACATGCTTTGTTTTTAGTATTTGTTTCCGTAAATGGCAAAACATCGCAACTCTTCGTCCAGGATTAATTTGCCCTCTGAACAGACGGACAGTTCAGCGATTGGTCCGTCGTTCTGACATTGACCAATCAAAAGCGGGTTATACTTTTTGACGTAGCCAGCGCGCAGTAGGTCACCGCCCACCGCTGGCGCATGCAAATATAGTAGTGAGAGTCCAAAGAGAGTCAGTGAGTCAAGCCTGTGCCGCTCTGTTGTCCGTCAGAGGGAGTCGAGTGCTTCTGTTCAACGTGTCTGTTTGGACCGGAACCCCCGAATTCGTTTCGCGCAATAAGTTTGTGTTGCCAGCTGCATGAGTTTCTTCTCTTCATTCATCCTCCTCCTTTAACACTGAGTTGATGCTTCACTTCTGCGCGGCGCGCTCCGGACTCTCTGGATTTTACTCTAGAACGCAAACAAACATCAGCACAGATACACACATCTGAGATCCACGCGCGTCAAAGACAAAATGTTGTGGAAATTAGCAGATAACGTGAAGTATGAAGATGACTGCGAGGTAAGAGGAAGAAGCGAACCGAAGCGCGCTTTTTCATGCGCGCACATCTGTCTGAAAAGCAGATTTAATGGAGAATTAAACACATGCATTGTCTGTTTATAATTTAAAATGTGGAAATTCGGCATTGTTGTGTTTCCAAATACTATGCAAAGTGAGTTCTGCGAAGTTAACTAGATAAGCTTGCTGCGTTGTTTCATTCTTATTGTAAGAAATATGCCTAAAAGCTATTTTCTTTTATTTTGTATGAGATATTTTAAATTTGATCTTGCGCAAATTAGGAAAACTACAATTGACGACCAAATTGCGTTCGTTTATAAATAATAGATATGACAAATATTTTACTTAACGTATAATACATAATGCATAAATACATAATTTACTAAAAAAGAATCTAGTATAATATTGATTATTGCAAAGTTCCACTGTTAATAACAAGAAAGTAGCTAAGTATAAAAATAATAATAGTAATGACAATAATAATAAAAGTATTAACACAATTTAATTCGAGACACATTGTTTCAATTGCACAGTTTTTATTTTTCCACACAGCTTTAGCCTGGATCTCTAAAAAGACTGGATTTAATTTTCGTTTTTTTAGGCGCAACATTCTCCACTAGCGCAAGCACGATTGTTATTGTTGTCAAATATCGGTTTTCAGTATGAATATGAGAGAAAACTCTCAAGTGTAATTCATGTGGTCTCCATTAAGCTGTCTAGAAATGGCCCGTCGCTCATTGTCATTCATGTGTCTCTGGTGACAGTATCTATCCAAGCAACTTTGCCAGACAATAGGAGTCATGAATGCACACTATACAGTCCACTCAAGAGCTGAACACCGACTCAAAAGACGAGCAGTTGATGTTGAATTAGAAAGAGAACAAATGACTTTGTAAAAATGTTTGGTAACCTTACATATGCGTTGCATGTGATAACGTCTAGTGAACAGGCCAGAGTTTATGCATTTGAGGGATTAATGGTGTAGAAATAGATCTAAGCATGTTTAAAATTTTATTCTAAGGTTTTTTGAGCTTGCATTTAATTTTGTGTGAAAACTAAAATACATTCAAAGTTTAGTATTTAATTTGCATTCAATTGTTTATGTTTGCAGTATCCCTGAGAATTGTGCAATGATCAGAGAAAAAAAGAGTGTTTTTTCAATTTGATTTAAAAAATATTAAAACATTTACACTTATGCATTTGTCAGATGCAATTTTCTCCAAAGATGTTTATGTAATTAGAATGGGGCAACGATCAATTTTTTTTGTGTGGTTTTAATGTGATGCACTCTCTATTTCAGCAGGAAAGACATGATGTTAATAGCAATGGAAACCCCCGTATACCTCACATTCCCGCGGTGAGCCAGCACCTCTACAGCCCGCCACCGTCCCTCTCACACACCGCCAGCTCAGACTTCCAACCGCCGTACTTCCCTCCGCCTTACCAGCCTCTACCATACACCCAACCTAGTGACCCATACTCACATCTGGGCGACCCGTTTAATATCAACTCACTACACCAGTCTGCAGCATCTAATCAGCAGCAGTCATGGCCCGGACGGCAAGGTCAAGAGGCCATCGGGAGCCACGGCCGGGGCGGACTCGGCAGTCCCATTCTGGGCCTGGAAGGGGGCTCGTCCGGGATGCGGCGGGATTTCAGGAGACCGGAGCTGCTGCCTCCACACATCCATGGAATCGATTCCATAGGGGATAACATCGGTTTGCACGATATAGGCCACGGATTGGATGATGTTCAGGTGAGTTGATATGAATAAGGATTTCGTAAATATTTATTTAGTATTAAAAGGATAGTGATGCATTTCCTGCTTATTTCTTGCAGCAAGAAGGCGATCACAGTATTGTAATTCCTGATCATACAGTCATCAAAAAAGGTGGGTTGCATTTTTATTTTCTAGCATAAAGTTTTCTTTGGGTTCAAATTCAAATGGAAAATGGTGAACATAAGTATTGTCATTTTCCATAATAAAATATTTTACTATTTAAAAATTTTTCAGTACTATTATATTATTAAAATGTATTTATTTTGTTTAATATATTTAATACTAACCACAATAAAATACAAAATACTACTATTTTATAGTTATACTGAATCAGTGAAAAATAATGGGAAAGTGGCCTTTAAAAAAAACTGAGTTTTTGTAAAAAGTAAACCTAATTGTATAATTTAGACTGCACTTTGTTAATTACCTTTTGCATTAAATGTTCATGTGGAGTGACAAACGAAAATATGTAAATGCAATGTAGTCTCTCAAATAATACAAGATCATTATGTATAATAATTATAATGTGTAAGCATCACAAAATGCTATTTAAAACGTTTTCTTAAACTTTCTATCATTTTGTGAAGTGTTTTAAAATCAGATGCGATTTCTTTCAAGTTGAATCATTTTGTAAAGCACACATGCAATGCATGTGTGTTAATAAATGAGTATCAATCCAAATCTTCAGAAGGAACTGATCAGCTTAAGCTGTGTTAAAGACTCAAATCCTGCACCTTTGCTGTTTATGTGGAAAAAACAAAGTCATGCTCAAGATTTCGGCTTGTCCGAGCCAACGGTTTAGGTGGGCGGAGTTGAGGTGGTGCTGGTTCATACATATATCGCTAATCCTTTTGGTCATGTGGTCCATTTAACTAATCTGGCATTGATCCGCGGAGCATTCTGCCACTCTTTCAGCATGAATGGAAATCCAAAGAAAGGATTCCACTCAAAATGGCAGACTAGCCAAAGTTGTAGATGTTGGGCAATCCTTAAAATGGTGTGTTTGCTCAGAGAGAGGAGGCCTAGGCCTGCTTTTTAGTCTTTTGAAACGGCACTGTCAGAACGCAATTCTGCCCCACTACACACACACAAACACGCACAAGAAGACAAGAATCAACTGTAGTTGGGGTGTGGCCGCTTTTAAACATGCATTGGGTATTTTGTTCAGTCATACGCTGTGACACGAAATCGTCTTAAATAAGCAAAACCGAAAGACGTCTGTTTGTTTTGTGCCATCACTAGCTGCTGAAATGAATGGTTGGTATCAGTGGTTCTCAACAGCTTTTGCTTTAAGACCCTTCGGGTCGTTACATCATCCTAATTCAATACTAAAACTGTGTAGCATGCAAAAGTGAACAAGAATATCTTTTCGGTTGAATTACAATGTTTGTGTAAAACAACGGAGTAACTTTCTTTTACTTTAGTTTTGTTTACGGTTTTTGAAGTTGAATGCATGCATTTTAACATTGTTTCGTTTGATTGACATTGGTAGTTTTTACCAAGTTACAGATCTTTTATAAATATATATATATTCCCATTTATTTTCCTGTTATAACTACGCATTATCATAAAGTTGCATTTTATAAAAAGTACATATCAGTACAGGTTTGAAACCCACCGATTGAGAACAACTGATTAATTCCAAAAGCATGTGAAGTTTTGAAATTTACGAGTTCATGTTTTGATCTTCTTACTTTGGAGTTTTGAGTTGTAGATGCACTGAAGATCACACAGCAAAAAATCAATTTCAGCGTCTGTGTTTCTTATATCGTTTGGTGGTCTTTACCATTTCCTGCAGTATATTTAGATGTGTTCGTTTGCAGCGTCTGTATTATGTTGTGGTCAAGAGATGATTGACAGATTCTGGCATGAATTGTACTCAGTCAGTAATTTAGATTTTCTTTCGAGTCACCAAAGTGACTTGCTGAATTAATGTCTATGCCAATATTTTAGTCGACGTGATTATAGCATGGATGACTGCTCTGTCCCATTCTGGTTCGTATCCAAATTTTTGTCACATGTTTGGCTTGAATTTATTCCATCTTCGACTATACAATTCCAGCTTCCACTTTGCACAGATAATATTCACTCTTTCTAAACAAACATCTCTTTACAGTCAGCTCAACTTGTTCCTTGTTAAATAGTGGGCAATCAAAGGGGCAAGCTTTTAATAAGAACTCAAACATTTCTCATCAAATTCTTCCAGAATCAAATGATCTAAACTGTTATACATAATTATTTTAAAGCTCTGTAGTGGTAATGTATGGCACTGGAGTTGTTTGGTTGACCGATTTATTTCTCATCTCCAGGTCCAGTGTCCATGCCGAAGGGAAGTCCGTTTGGGATTCCCTTTCAGAAAGAGTCACTGCTGGGAATGGTGTCAAATCCCACTGAGGTCTTCTGTTCAGTACCCGGTCGACTCTCTCTTCTCAGCTCTACTTCCAAGTACAAAGTAACTGTGGCAGAAGTTCAGAGACGCTTGTCCCCACCGGAGTGTCTAAACGCATCCCTGCTTGGAGGAGTATTACGCAGGTGAGCAGTTACTGCACATAAATATAAATGCATTGAAAAAATTGGCATACACTACAAACAATTTTCACTCAGAAGTTGCTAGTAAATTTCACAAATCATTACAAAGAATCAGCAGGAAACACATTAAATGAAATGTGAAATTCTGACTGTTTTTACTGTTCTTACCATTTTACTATAATAAAATGAAATGCATATCTGTACAAGTGAAAAACATTCTAATAAGAATCACTATTGAGAATAATGAAACTGGTGAATCCTTCAAAACTATAAATTGATGGGTAAATGTGCTTAATTGTCATGAAAATTATGCTAAAATGCTAAAATAAAATAAAATAAAATAATCAAAATGTAATTTCTTAATAAAAATGTAATTTTTGTTGTGACTTTGAAATGCAGCCTGGGCATGTGTTTGAGATTTCCCCCCATGCATTTACCAATCAATGGAAAAAAAAGTTAAATGTGTTAATGTTTTAATCAATCTATGCAGGTTCATGTTTGGTACCATCAAGCTCCATTTGTGTGTGTATTGATGAGATGATTCTGATTTTAATTTTACCCATAATTTAACCCATATGCCAGCATGTGCAGTGTTGGGGGGAATGATGTCACCAAACACACAATCTAATCTCATTGCCCCTTATTACTGGGAATATTTGTCTGTTCCCATGTGTCTGACGCAAACGCACTGATATTCGTTAAGTAGGTCATATAGCACAAGCGTTGGGAGGGGGAGGTGTCGGACGGAAAAAGGGGGCACTTACTCATCCCTCCTGCTAACAATCCCTTACCCCACATGTGAAGGGTGATGCCAGGCCACAACTCTAGTCATGCATATCACCGAGGCCCAAACAGCAAGTGGGGATTTTGTCAGCGCTTGTATGCGTTTTAAACACTTGAGCTGTGACATCATTTTATTTCATGAGGCTGTTTATCCTTGTGAATCTGGGCCCAAAATCTCTTTCCATATTGGCCTCTAAGTCGTATAACACAAACAAAACAAATAAAACCCATGTGTTTCACCTGCAATAATTAAGCTTTCGCTAAGTTCTGCTCTCCTGGTTACTGCTGCTCGCTTAGAGCATGTTGTTGGAATTAATTGTCGATTTTATTAAAAAGTGCAATTTTGCTCACTAAAAAGATTTGGAAGAGTGGAAAAAACGCTGGGTTTTCTAGGAAACATGCACAAAAGCTCGTCTGATATATATGACTGATGACTAATGTAGCGTTGGCAGGATTAGCAAAAGGTCACTAATGAAACTCACTGTTAATTTTATTCTAAAGGGCAAAGTCAAAGAACGGCGGCCGATCCTTGAGGGAGAAACTGGATAAAATTGGGCTGAACTTGCCGGCGGGTCGCAGAAAGGCTGCTAACGTCACCTTACTAACAGCTCTGGTGGAAGGTAAGCACTTCATTTCAGTCAAATTTTCACTATTGTTTCTGTAAAAACAGCCACATGGCAGAGTTTTAACATAAATGCTAAGAATGCTAAGTTCTACACTGGAAAAGTGGATGTTGAAAGCTAGATATGCAACACAACTTTTGCCCTGATTTACATTGACTGAAGTCAATGGAACATGTTGAAAACCAGTTTGAATTGATGTAAAAATCATATGATCATACGTGTATGATGAAATCTGTTCAGATTTTAAGTCTTGTAGTCTTAAGTTGTATTAAATCCATCTAATCCTCATGGTGCTAAATGCTAACACTTTTTGTTCTGTCTAAAGTCAAGTCTAAATTGCAGTTGAACTTCTAGGCCCGGTTTCATAGACAGGGCTTAGCCTAAACCAGGATTAGGCCATAGTTCAATTATGACATTTAAGTATTTTTTATAAACATGCTTTAGAAAAAAAAACATAGGCACTAATATATTTTAAGATAAGTCACTGCAAGTTTCTTTCAGTTGAAACAGCTCAGACTAGACTATGCTTAAGCCTTGTTTATGAAACCAGGGCTTAGAGAACTATACACTGCAAAAAATGCTTTTACTTAGATTTTTTGTCTTGTTTCCAGCCAAAATAATCTAAACATTCTTAAATCAAGAAGCATTTTCTGGAAAGTCAAAATGATTGTCTTGTTTTCAGAAAAAATAAGTCAAAGTTAAGTGAGTTTTTGCTTAAAACAAGCTAAATAATCTGCCAATGGGGTAAGCAAAATAATCTCATTTCAAGCAAAAAAAAAAAAAAGACTATTTTGCTTACCCCACTGGCAGATTATTTTGCTTGTTTTAAGCAAAAGCTCACTTAATTTTGACCTTGAAAATCTAAGTAAGAAAAGCATTTTTGCAGTGTAGTTTAAGACTTCGGGTCGTATATGTTAGCTCTACTCGTTTATTGGCGATCTGTAATTTCTTTTATATTTCACGTCCACCTTTTAGCACATGTATAGCTAACCAATGAGTCAGAGAGACATTAGCGCAAAGATCACGAGTTAACTAGCACCAAGAGCGATGCGGAATACTTTTAGCTTTTTGTTTTAATGTCACCATTCTCACCACTAATGGGAGCATGGGTCTGAAGCAGGAACATGACTAGAAGGCGTAGTTATTTACAGACCTTCAAAGCTGAATTAGGGCTTGTTATCACATGTTCGCTAGCCAAGAGGAGAGACTGACCTTAAAGACGACGACTGTGAATAATGTGCTAGTCTATCAATAAGAGCCTGTTGGGTCTAGGGGACCATTAGACGCCTTCAGCTACAAAGGGGCTCATTAAAGACACGCAGTGTGACCACCGCTGTCCGCAAAAAAAAAAAAAAAAAAAGAGAGAGAGAGCCTATTCATCCGAATTCATCTTAGCTCAGAGAGGAAACGATTCGTTCTGTAATGCCGTTTTGAGTCACTTCCAAACCGATGGATCCCGACGGTGACTCATCAGTCATATGCTACGTGAGTCAACTGATTCTCATCTGATCCTGTCTGCAGGTGAGGCTGTACACCTGGCGAGAGATTTTGGGTATGTCTGTGAGACAGAGTTTCCCGCTAAGGCCATCGCGGAGTACCTCGGCCGACCGCACGTGGAGCGCAATGAGATCAACTCTCGCAAAACCATGCTCTTGGCAGCCAAGTGAGTAACCATCCCATTTCACATAAATCCCAACTCTCGAAGCATTAAGGTTAGGGTGGCCAAGCCCATTTTGATGGAGCCGTTGAGCAGTCATCAGTCTGGAAACGAGTCCCCCAGCTTCTGAGAGTGTCTCCACCTAATCGAGTAGCTGTGAGAAAGCTTCTGAAATCTCTGCTTGATGGTTTAATACTTTAACTGGTCATCTAATCTTTCAGGCAAATCTGTAAGGAGTTCACCGACTTGCTGACTCAGGACCGCTCTCCTCTGGGAAACTCTAGGCCGGCTCCCATTCTCGAGCCGGGGATTCAAAGCTGCCTGACTCACTTCAGCCTCATCACCCACGGCTTCGGCTCTCCGGCCATCTGCGCGGCCATGACCTCGCTGCAAAACTACCTCAACGAGGCGCTCAAGCAGGTGGACAAAATGTACGTGAGTTCGGCCGGAGACTCCTCGCAGGCCTCTTCCGACGGCTCCAACAAAGTCGACAAGATGGACAAACACCGAAAGTGAGACTGAGGTCGAACTCGGTCGGACCCTTTTGAACGCAATAACCGTTTTTGTAACGGAATTACGTTTTTACCAGATCTGACTCTTCGCCGTAGTTGTCGATTCTGTTTCCGTTCTGCTTTGTTTTTTTCCCACGTCGAGATTAAGCTTAAACTCGAAGCCCTCTTGGTTCACGTCTTGGTCTTCCAGCACTTTCTCCTTCACAAAGACGCAAACACATTTCAAAGCTTAGCCTTAGTCGAGATTCAGACGGCGATCAGGAAGTTGTCTCTCAGAGGGGGGAACTGCAAAGAGGAAGTTGTTGAGTTTCCCAAAGACAGCATTTCAAGAGTTGATGTGGATTTTAACCGTTTTCTTTCGCTACCGATCTGGGAGGAGGAAGTTTGGTTTCTCCCTGTCCTCCTCCTTGGTGCTGACCTCCTAATGGACTTACCAAGGATGTGATTAAGTTTGAGACATTATAACTTCGCTTGACTTCATTGGACGCAGTGTTATTGTTCTTCTTCTCTTTGTGGGAGTGTTGTTGGCATGAGTGACTGTTTTGTGCGCGTGGATGTACCAAACAACCCTTCTAAACGAGAAACGCTCGAGATGTATTTGGCTTAAATTTCCACCGAGAACAATTAAAAAGACCTTTGATTAAGTTAACACGATCAAATATCAAACGGTTGGGTGTGTGTGCATGTTCACTTTCGTATCTTTTTGATGCCTTCACGTCAGACTAGAAGTTAAATGTTCCATTGTCTCTCCCCAAATGTAAATATTTTCTAATTTATGTTGTAATTTAATGGGATTTGTAAATATTGGTACTATTATGGTGTTTGGTTCCACTTTTTAAAAAGATGTGTTAAGCTTTTATAAAGGGGTTTTTTTTTTTTTTTTATCATATAGTGGTTAGGCTACGGGATCGATATTCTTTCTAGAAATGTGTAATATTGGTTTAAAGCTGTAGGAATAAAAACTCAACACTCAAGACTCCCCGTTTATGACGTCGAGTTGTACACTTCACTACACGCGTGCCCCGCCAGTGAGGCATGCCGAAAACACGGCCTATTCATGTGTATAAAGATTCCTTTTTAAAATAAATGTCAGCAATGCTCACAGAAAGAGTAGTGGTCGTCATTGCACTAAAGCAGGTCCAAACGAATGCCTTCTTTGGAAACGAAGAGTGGGATTTCACCCTACCGAACACCTGTCTTATACCTGGATTACTCTTTAAATGTTTGTGCTTGTCATTTGCTCGAAACAGACAGTTCCCCTCTTTTCATAACCATGCTTATCTGCCAAATTGGCGTGACAGCACAACAGCAATGCGTGTGAAGTTTCCGCATGGCTCTTTTCATATTTAAATGCTCTACTGTGAAACTCGCAGTACGGTTTCAGATGAAGTGACAGGACTGTTGAGAAGAGATAAACAAAGCCGTGAGAGAATATTGACCCAATGCTTTTCCTTTTTATTTACTATCCTGCTTTATTATTAATGCACCATGTGGTCGGTTGCGAAACGGTTTATTCATAGCCTTTTGTTTGTAAAGTTAGCACTCTGTTCAAACCTCAAGATTCGAATGGCTGATACACCGTCACACAGATGCAACTATCGCATCTCTATATCAAAACTATCCCCTATCTCTTCTCGTTCTCACAGCAAACGCTCCCAATTTCTCGTATGCAGTGAAATCGCAGGTGTGTGTGTGTGTGTGTGTGTGTGTGCAAATGTGCGTGTTTGTCTCCGTTGAGTGCCTGACTCATGCAACTGAACTGACAGTAGAGCAAGTGTGAGCTTCTCCCTCAGAACCTGTCGGACCAGATGTGTGGCTTTGCCGCGCGCCCACAGTTGGCTGTAACCGCCTGCACTTACTCGGATTCTTTTCCTGCACAAGGTTGTAAGTTGAGACACGGCAACTTTGATGGACTTGCTTTGATGGTCGGCTCTAGGTGTTGGTGGCAGAACTTCCTCTTGTACCTGAAAGGTGTTGATCGGTGTGAAATGCGGACGCAGAAAGACACACACCCACATCAACACGCACTCCGAACGTCCCGTGATGATAAGCGTACACGGAAGTGCCGCAAAACCCTTGCGTCTCTTTAAGAAGCTTTGTCCTGAGGATGCATCGTGCTTGTTTACACTGGCTGCAGGCCAACTCTGAAAATGACAACTGATATAATTAAAAACGCATGGAGAGTCTTTGATACAGCTCTGCTTAATAACTACATTATTTGGCTTCGTATTAAGCATATTTCTACATTTTGTCCAATGCAAAATTTGCCACAACAATGCTAGGGTGTTTTAGGTGCTTGCTAAGCCATTGCCTATTAGGACATTAAAAAACATTTATTACTTCAGGGTTTGTTTAAAACACCAACCACTAATCACCCCAAAATGAAATGTTTTTCGTCTTAAAAATAAAGGTTCTTTATTGGCATTGGTTCCTGAAGAACCTTGAACATCTGTGGAACCTTTCAAGTGCAGAAAATGTTCTTTGTAGTCGAAAAAGTTTCTTTAGATCTTTTAAATGTTCTCCAAAATGGTTCTTTAAAGAACTGTTCACTAAAAGGTTCCTTGGGCAACCAAAAATGGTTCTTCTATGGGATCATGGCAAAAAAAAAAAAAAGTTTTAAGTGCTGTTTGAATTTCCTCCTCCTGTGGAAAAATGAATCAGATGGTTTTTTTTTTTTTTTGTTCTATTGAAAGTCAGTGTTGTTTGGACCCCATTGCTTGAGCAAAAACAGTTGAAATATTCGTTAAAATATCTTTTGTGTGTTCACTAAATAAGTTGGGCCTTTCAGGGTTTTGTTTTAATTTTAAGGTGAGACACTGCAGGCAAAAACACCTGTCAAAAAAGCCACCTGTCAAATTTGAAATTTTGGGCTTTTTATTTTTTCATAAAGTGTGTTTTCAGACTAGAAGGTTAAACATCCAAAATACACTGTTAAGTGTTTCTTTTATAGCACTTTATCTATTTGTGTCAATACATTTCAAATACAAAACATATTTTTAAAGGCCGTTTTCTCAAAATGAGTTTTTTCTCTTACACTGAGCCATAAATCTCCACTTCAGTAGCACTTACAAATACCAAACTTTACATTTTTATTCCTGTCTATATCCTGAAGGTTTTTACAGAGGGATTTGTTCATATATAATTTGCTTGATTATATAGAACATTTTATTCCCCCCAAAATTTTAAGAAATATACAGTTTTTTGTCTGTTCTAAGTATTTTCTGAATTATGGAGTGACAAAATGGACCCAGAATTCCCTCTGTAAAAACATTTGACTTCCATAAAAAAAAAAAAAAAAAAAATAAATAAATAAACAAGAATTTTGAAACTGACTTCATCCAGTGTTTAGATTTTTGTGCTAGAAATATATGGAACTTAGTGCATATTTCAATAAAAAATGCCTCATTTGCATATTCAAACCTGACATTTTAGAAAACTTGTAATACAAAAAAATGTTTGCAAATATCAGTGTAATCAATCAACTGGGTAAGTAAGGTGATAACTATTAGTTATTTTTTTTTTACCCTATTCACCTGCAGTGTCTCGCCTAAAATTGACCTAAACATGTAAACATGTGCACCATTCCTTAATCTAAGTCTAGATTTATTCTTTTAACCTTAATATTTCATATCACTTATCAAATCAATACCTGAATAGAACAGCTTATATGCATGAAGTTTAATTAGCCACAGGCATAGGGCCTTTCTAGGAAGCCATGTTGCCATGCTTTTGCTATGATTTCCGGTTTTGCATAAATTGCTGTTAATATATGCAGATATCCTTATTAAGATGAGCAAAGGTTATTTGTTTAATGCCAAATCTAGATTTCTTGCAACCCTTGACTGGATGACCTGTGCTAACAATAGCTGAAAACGCTACTCTTCCAGATAACTTCAAACTGCAAAGCTTTTTTATGTGCACCTAAAGAAAACAAATCAATTCTCGGACTAAAGCTCAAGCACATAAATGTTGACTTGCTAATGCTACATTTGTTGTCTGTGCTTGAATAAACCCCTAGCATTGTATTTTTTGTGTTTAAATTGGCAGTGCCGCTTGCTGTCATGCTTTTATTTCTTGAATCCCGAGGCTATTTATATATTTCCGAGAATCTCTCCTGGATGAAACCACAATAGTAGCCTACTTAGTTTTGTAACACATTTCCATATTTGCATGCATCTCTAGAAGTGTCACAGTCTGGTTTGCGTTAGCAGTCATTAGCAGTGACACTGATGGAAATAGAAACTCCAAACCGCTCTAACCGCTCTTTAAGACACTCGTTTAAATGGGGTTTGTAATTCCAGCGCCTGGATGTTTTCACGTATTCATTCAGAAAGATGTTTCAGAATAAGCTCTTGTTGTTCAGAACATTAGCAGCACATGTTTGACTTGGATGTCGTCTTACAGATGGCTTCCGAGAGCCAAGCCGAGGGGTTTCTTGCTGGTATGAGGAAGCCAAATAATGGGAACATAAAAGTCGTTGGAGGGAGGGATGTGTGTGCTTCGAAAGGGGGGCAGGAGCAACAAAGAATTCCTGCAGAAAATGCCGGGAATGAATTTAAATTACAGGCGAGGAGGAATTCTTTTGCATGTTCGGGTGGAGCAGGAGCTTCCAAGGAGGAAACACAAACACTGATGGGGGTTGTCTCTCTAAGAACAGTCCTGTTCGAGCCAGATTTTACTTTCTTTAAATTTTTGTATTTGTGTTTTGGAAGGGACTCTGTTTGGCCACTAATGGGAGGCTAATGGGAACTACACACACCCTCTTAAAATAAATGTTCCAAAAAGGTGCTTTTGCAGTGATGCCATACCATTTTTGATTCCCCAAAGAACCTTTTAGTGAACAGTTCCTCACAGAACCATTTTAAAGAACATTTAAAGAATCGTTGGTTCCATGGATGTTCAAGGTTCTTCATAGAACCATTGATGCCAATAAAGAAGAGTGTAACTCCTCTTACTCATTACTAACCCTAGGCCGAACCTTGAAGTATTACATTATATCAACTTACAGAGTACAGAGCTTTTAATACAAACAGATTACTGAGTAAATTCTTTATGATAGTGTCACTTAAGTGTTTTTTGTTTGTTTACTGCAAAAAAAAAACAAAAAAACAAATTTCTTACTTACATTTTTTTTTGTCTTGTTTCCAGACATTATAAGATTATTTAGCTTTTTCTAAGCAAAATCTTACTTAATTTTGACTTCTTGTTTCTGAAAACAAGACAATATTTTTTTACTTATAGAAAATCCTTCTTGACTTATTTTTTAGATATTTTGACTGGAAACAAGACAAAAAATGTAAGTAAGAAAAGCATATTTGTTCCATGAAAATGCGTGATGGTTTTAGAGTTGTTCATTAAAATAATTATGTAAAATTTATTATTAGTAGTATTTTTTTATATTTTAAAAATATATTTTTTAGTTATTTTTTTACATTTAATGAGTTTTTAATAACCCAATGGGGACATACAAATTGGCTAATACAATTATTCTTTATATTAAAATGATTTTTTCCCCAGTTTTCTGAAATGTAGTAAATCATATATGATACAAATACTACACAATGCTTCTAATAACTGATTCAGTTCTGATAGTGTCACTCATTTAGTGTGTGTGAAAATTCATGAAGCATTTAAAATAATTTTAAACATTATTTTTTAAATAATTGTGTAATTTATTTGTTTTTAATGAATTATAAATAAAAAAATAAAAAAAGGTCAAAAAATAAAAAAACGTTTGAAGGTCAAAAATAATACACAATGGCATTGTTTCCTAAAAATGCCCCATGTTGTGTATTATGGATCGTGTAAACTACCATGAACTGACTCTCCGTCTTCGACTCATTCTGTGGGAATGCGATGGTCTGCCTGCGTCACCCAAACGCCCCCTCCCTCCATCACAACACGTATCGCCAATTAGCCTGCGCTATCACTAACGAAGCCACGGCCTCCTCGCCCCTCCGCGGCAGACAGCAGATGTCCGCGTTTCTGCGGGAAGCGTCCGCTCCGCCACACCGCCGGAGACGGCAAGATGGCTCTAGCTTTCTCAGAAACGACCATTACCTACTTTCCTGTGCAAGAAATTACTCCACGGCTCACAAGACATATCCAGCTTAATTAAAAGCATCTGTGCCGCCTAACGATACGCAGCTAGTCCTGTTTATTTTCCTATAATGCACTAAACAGCGCTAATCAAAACAACCTGGCTGAATTCCCTGGCCAACGTTGAAGCCATTATCAGATGCAAGGGATTTCTGTTTCCTAAGAGTACTTTGTTCATTCTGTTCTGCGAAAACACTCTCTTGTTGTAAGGAATTGGCTCTAATTGTCTTAAATTTAATGCACAAAAGCAAGGCTGTGAGGGTACTTGTACAGTAAGTCTGTTCAGTAGTATCAGTTTTACAACCACTCCAATTTTAGATGCATTTTCTATGTTTGATCAGTTGAACTATTGACATCGTCTTGTTGCAAAACAGTGGGATTCTATTGATTAAACGGTTGATGTTAATCCTGCATGTTCAGCTCAACCATATGGTTCATTCTCATGGTCCTGGGACGCTTATTTAAGCTGCAATGCTTATGATGTGAAAGACTGTTAGTAAACCACCTGTCATTGATGATCATTTTGACTCCCACTTGGAAAATGTACATCTTTCAATTTACAGTTCAAAACTTTTTTTTTAAATTTATTTATTTTGTTTATTTATTTTAGATTTATATTTATTATAATATTTAGGATGTCTATAATATTTAGATTGATCAAAATTGGCATGAAAGAGATTTATAATATTACATATATCTTATCTTTTGAACTTTTATTAATCAAAGAATCCCAAAAATTTAAATGCATCACAGTTTCTATAAAAATATGAAGCTGTGCAACTGTTTTAATATTGGTAATAATCAGAAATGTTTCTTGAACAGCAAATCAGTATATTAGAATGATTTCTGAAGGATAATGTGACACTGAATTGAGCAATGATGCTGAAAATTCAGCTTGCATCACAGAAATAAATGACATTTTACAAAATATTCAAACAAAAAGCAGTTGTTTTAAATGGTAAAACTATTTCAATATTTTACTGTACTTTCAATCAAATAAATATAGCCTTGGTAAGCAGAAGAGACTTCCTAAAAATCCTGCTCACCCCAAACATTGAACAGCTTTTTATTTTATTAATCAATTTTTTTTTTAAAAAAGCACTTATCGAGAGTCTTTCACAATCCAAATTGTCTTACCCAAACTTTTGTGTGTGTGTGTGTAATTAAATACTCTTTTTTTATTTTAATTTATTTATTTTTAAACCTGTTGCATTCAAATGTATTTAAAAAATTATTTTAAAAAATACATTTAATTTGTTCCAGTTGTTACATAACTGATCCAAAAGGAAATGTCTCCAGTTTCCTCCCACACAAACACATTGTGATTGTCTATTTTGTGATAAGTAACAATGCATTCCCTGATTGATTTGTACTCCAACTGCTTTGGTTACTGGAACGTTGTTTGAAAACGATGTTACGACTTTCCATATCTAATATGTGCAATTACAACTGTTTATTATATATACATGTTTAAAGTCCCTCCCTCTAACCTTTTGTTTTGATTTCCTGTGGGGGGAATCAGGCTTTAAATAGGACATCCAGAGCCTCCCA
The DNA here is from genome assembly GCA_033026305.1 of Cirrhinus molitorella. Taxonomy (NCBI): domain Eukaryota; kingdom Metazoa; phylum Chordata; class Actinopteri; order Cypriniformes; family Cyprinidae; genus Cirrhinus; species Cirrhinus molitorella. The sequence continues at coordinate 35,687,913 of CM065130.1, forward strand.
AACTGTCCCGAACACACCCTGCTCATCCCAGCATGGGATACAATAATTCTCCTCCTTGATTTGACCCGCTGTGACTCAGATAACATGACACCTCTCATTATCTCACCATCTCTAAAACCAATTTAATTTTCCACATGAGTTTGAAGAAGCTTCGAGGAACCAAACCAAACGGGTTGTTAAAGACCATAATTGCACCACTATCAACATTATTTTCCAGCATCATCAATCAGAGTTGCACATGCTAAGAAAATTTGGCAGTGTTAGATGAGTCTTTGTGCCATTTCTTCATGGCAGCTGATTCAGATTCTGATTTGATTTCTCAGGTTGCTCTTTTAAAGCTCAGAAGACATTTTTGAACTCAGTTTAGATGTTATTAAGGTGATAAAGGCAAATGATTGCAAATTGCAAACTGATACATCAAGATTTTTCTCTTATATTGAGGAATCTCTGCCTCTACAACTACAACGACTGCTACAAATGCAAAATCAGCCTATCTTCATGTGTCTAGTTCAGTTAAATTATGCTTTGCATTTATCAGGTTGCATTTCACCAGAGCTCTCTATCTTGGCAACAAGCACATGGCGAATCTCCCAGTCGAGATACAGGTGTAATTCGGTTCGGGTTGTGCTTGGAAAAACACTTTGTGGTTTATTTACAATAGCAGCAACAGATGTGAAAGTGCAGCTGCTAAAAGGGTCTTCATTTTAAACGTTATGAATAATGAAACACCAATGAATAATCCTGGCTAAATGTACCTTAACATGGAAATTCCCATTTTTAAGGGAGTTACTTGGCTTGGATTATAACTGGCAAAGCTGTTGTCATGCAAAACGGTGACATCTGCAAAGTTTGGCTTTTATTTAGGCTTTGAAGATTATTATCTGAAACATAATAACTCTTACTGGCATGTGTCCAAGATGAAAGATGGTCCAAAAAGTAGGCAGCAGCATGTTGATGTTTTCCAAAAATCCAATTCATGCAAGATGGCAGAAGGAGCTGAAGAAATATTGACATGCATTTAAAAAGTTTTCTATGAATCGATCTTTAATTAGCCAATAATTGTGTGTGCCCTACATTTTTATGCTAAATAACCTCCGAAGGTGATTAAATGACTTTCATTAAAGGAATGGATCATCTAAAAATGAAAATGCTGATAATGTACTCACCCTCAGGACATCCAAGATGTAGATGAGTTTGCTTGGCATTGCATCACTTGCTCACCAATAGATCCTCTGCAGTGAATGGGTGCCGTCAGAATGAGAGTCCAAACAGCTGATAAAAACATCACAATAATCTACAAGTAATACACACCACTCCGATCCATCAATTAACATCTTGAGAAACCAAAAGATGCATGTTTATAAGAAACACGTCCATTAATAAGACATTTTTTAATTTCAAATCATTGCTGTCAGGAAAAACAAATATGTAGGTGTTTTTTTAATGTGAAAGACAACAGATTAACTTTTTTACTGGAGAAGTGTTCATTTCTTGAGAAGCCAAAAGCTGCATGTTTGAAAGAAACAAATCCAACATTAAGATGTTTTTAACTTCAAACCATTGATTTTGGCTAAAATGCGAGTCCATAATTACACTTCACCCAGTGAAAATGTTCATCTCCTGTTGTCTCTAACATCAAAATCCACCCACATATTTGGATTTGTTTCCTACAAACATGCATCTTTTGGCTTTTCAAGATGTTAACTGATGGACTGGATTATTTGTAGATTATTGTGATGTTTTTATCAGTTGTTTGGACTCTCATTCTGATGGCACCCATTCACTGCAGAGGCTCTACTGGTGAGCAAATGATGGAATGCTACATTTCTCCAGAAACAAACTCAACTTGGATGGCCGTTTTCAGCAAATTGGGTAAATGATTCCTTCAAGACTAGATAATTGTGTCTATCATTTTGAGATTTACGTTTAAACACTAAAAAAGGAGCTTTTGAAATGTTTGATGATCAGCATGTCTGGAGTTGTGAGTTATAGATGTATAAGCGAGACATTCAGCTTTCTAGAAACAGTTGAAAATCCAGATATATGTCAAGTTGACCTGGAGATTACTGAACTAACTCACTAAGCCAGGTACAAGGAATGAGATCCCGCGGTAAGTACCATGTGGAAGGTTGTATAGGAAACTATGAGAGAGAGAAAGAGAGAGATTAAGAAAGACAAAGAGAGTGAGGCATAGCGCCTAAAGGCGTAGACCAGTCTTTATGGTTCACCGAAAGGTAAAACTCATTACTCGTTCTGCCATCTTCAACCAGCTGTCTTGCATGGGTAAAAAAAGGTCTCGAGGCCTTCCGCCTTCAAACTGATAACACAGAAATTTGGAACTAGTTAGGTGATATAAAGCAGAATAGACTAAAATTAGCACACGAGGAACAGCTTACAGATAGATCTGAACGCCTGGATGTGAACAAATTCAGGTTTACTGATACAGGTTTCAGCATCATTTTCAGTTTTTTTTTTTTTTGCTGTTTCATAAACATTTTTTTTTATACTTTTTGAGTTTTTCTACTTTAATAACTTTAATTTAATTCAATATGTTACATTTATTAGCAATTTAAAGTTCTAATAAATCAAAGATTATTGGAACACATTTTACAAGATAATATTATTTCTTTTTTTTTTACTTCAAAATATCATTGTGTTTCTTTGTAATTGTCAGATTTACTGGCAATTAATGAGCAAAAAAGTTTCTACACCAATTAGTTTTTTTGGGGAGTGTAGATATTAATATATGGGGAAAAAAATGGAAATTGGAGTTGCGGCCTTTTCTGAAACTCTAGAGATACACGTGAGATTACTGAAAAACGGGGAAAATGATCAAGTCTCAATTAGTTCTTCATTTAATATCATTAGTGTTTAGGAGATGAAATTGAGGTTGTTATTTTGTCATTATGTGGTGTTTCTCCAATTTTTCCATAATAATTCTCATTCATCCACGTCAGAGCAGAACGCCCATTAAGTAAAATCCATTCATTCTCCACTTTCTAATGGGAAGCGTTGCAGTTTCCTCAGGGAACCGCACAGTTTAAATGCACTCATGTGAATACCAAAATTAGCAGTGACTTAAAAGTAGGGCGCTTTCCTTCAAGCTCTCACAATAAACAAAAACAACAAATAACCACTAAAAAATGTCATCTGGTGCAGTAAACATGCCACACTTTGTCTAAAACCTGGAATGAATCTTACAGACATTAAGTGTTTCCAGTCTAGGGTGAATCATGGCTCAACCACACTCATTTCCTGTATGTGTTTATCTGGGGGGTGTGTTAGCTGTCCGGGCTTGTTTTTAGCGCAAAACTGGATGGAAAGAGGGAGGATGACTGTAGCTCTAGTATTACGTTTGTTTTTTATTAAAAAAAAAGAGAATGTTCGATTTGAAAATTCAAATCGAATCCAACGCAAAAATGAAAAATCAGTTACATCGTGGAATGTTCAGCGGAATGTTCACGTTGCTCTTTTATGGGCTTTAGGTTCCAAAAATCATTAAATGTATCACAAAAGTAGTTTTATTTACTGGATTAAAAACGAACAGTTTCAGAATCGCTGCCATCCAGTGTAGGATAGATAGATCTAGAACGATTTTCTAAAATGTCATTTACATTTTCGTTCCAATTCAGAACTTGATTACATACTAAACAGTTCCCATAGGTCAATGCTATAGTGAAGATAGACAGCGCCAGTCTTGTGGAGCACCAAGCTGATCATTTCAAACCACACTGTAAAACAACTAAATGCAAAGTATATTTATAGCGAGTGGAAAAACCTATAAATGCATTCGGCATGACAGGATGATGCCTATAAATGTGTTTGCTCGAGGTGAACTATACCATAGATGAACTGTGTTTACTCTGGCTTTGTTTGTCTTTTGTTTAGGTGCTGTTTGACATTGTATCAGGCCACATTCCAGGGTAAAGATTTCTGGCAGAAGGTGCTGCATGCTGTTGAAATCTGTCTGTGCCACCTTGTCAGAAGGTTCCCGTCTTTAAATAACAATGCGAATGAAGGGAAAGAGCAAATCCTTTATCAGATCTATCAGACTGAGACTCCATCCTGTGTGTGTGTGTATGTGTGGATGAGGGTGAGACTGATGTTTCATTTTTAAAGGAATATTTCACCCAGAATAAAGATTCTGTCATCATTTACTCATGTCATTCCAAACCTGCATGACTTTGTAGCATAAAATGTTTTCTAGAAAGAAAGAAAATTTATTTATTTATTTATTTATTTTTTTGCATAAAACACAAAAATATTTAGAAAAAATCTCCAAAATGACATTTCCTATACAGCAAAATAATAATAACATTTTGGCCATAAATAAATAGTCCATGTAGTTTGTGCACTGTGTTCCAAGTCACATGAGTATACGGGAATGACATGACGGTGAGTAAATGATGACTGAATTTTCATTTTTTGGGAGAGCTAGTCCTTTAGAACAAATGCATTAGTGAGTGAATAGACTAAACATCTGTGAAGCCAATATTTGTGGTTCGCTGCCATTCTCGCAGACCAAAATGTTTTGAAATTCAACTCCCTATAAAATATGCTGGAATGCAATGGGAAGAAGAGAAAGCAAAATCGAGCAGCTGTACAGTTACAGTATGTTACAGTAGAGTAGACTGGCACGCCGGGTGCAGATTTTTCTCACTTTTTTCGTGCTTTTCGTGTGTGTGCTTCAACCAGCATGCACCTGTCCGATCTCACTTCACACGACTAAACAAGCGTGACTGTTGCACACAATGTCTGCTGACACAAACACTTCTGCAGATAGACACGGCCGTGTCTGACAAACAAAACAAACACATGGAAAAAAACAGATACACAGACACGAGTGAGAAAGAGATGAGCAGATTGTAAAGAAAATGTAAACCAAGTTATACAGTTATCTTGGACATGTTCAGCAGCGTGTCTCCAACTGTTCTCAGATACAAAAGATACAAAACTCAGATATCTCAGTGTGAACTTAAACATTTCTCTTCAAAATCTTCTGTAATTAAGTGATATGAGCATGCGATCCAAATGAGCCAAATTACCCTTTTAAGTCACAAATTATAGAATTGCTCAAAAATGCTTCATTAAAAGTGATTTAATTAATTTAGTGGTGTAATTTTAGTGTCACATAAATTGCCACTCTGTTAAGAATATATTTGCCAAATAAATAAATACATGAAAAATACGTTTTTCAAAGTTTCCTAAATACTAATCAATAATATTTTTTGTGAAATATTTCCCTAGTTTTCATTTTTTCTCTCTCACTTATTGTCCAAATAAAGTTGAACAATCAGTTTACTGACACAGTGTAACACAAAAAAATATTGTAAGTTAAAAAATGTGACCCTGGACCACAAAACCAGTCTTAAGTAGCACGAGTATATTTGTAGCAATAGCTTTTATGCCAAAAATCAATAAGATACCTTATTCCTACAGTAAATATATCCAAACTTAATTTTTAAAAGTAATATGCATTGCTAAGAATGTAATTTGGAAAACTTTAAAGACGATTTTCTCAATATTTAGATTTTTTTGCACCCTCATATTTTAGATTTTCAAATAATTGTATCAGTGGAAAGCTTATTTATTCAGCTTTGGAATGATTTATATGTCTCAGTTTAAAAAAATTACCCTTTTGACTGGTTTTGTGGTCCACACGTCACCATTTTTTACATAGCCTATGAATAGTAGTAACAAAGAAAAAAAATTAATAAATAAAAAATAAAGGTGCACAGGTCAGTTCAAGCAGTTACATATTTTTAAATAAATAAATATATAAATATTTGACTTTAATCACGGCTTATCGTATTTAAAAGTAACTTTAAGTAACGGTTCCTGGTTCACGAGTTCGTGAATCTATTTACTGACTCATTTAAACGAACTGGTTCATAAGAGTCATTTGTTCGCGAATCGAACATCACGGATCGCTGTTGCTGTCGTGAAACTGTCGCGCGGATTATCTGACGAAAGTGTTCCGACTTTCTCGATTTTTCGTTGCGAATTTTTACTTTAATCATTGTAGCCGCGGTGTGGAAGCTTGCGTATGACGACAATTCTGAAAGACTGACGTCGGACTCATCTATTCGGTGACAAAGTATGTACTTAAACTTCTTTAAGTCGCCTGAACTGTGAGCTTGACTGTATAAATCACTTTGTACTTTTGTTGAATGATAGACAGAAGCTCAGATATTCTGCTTTCTCCTTTCACAGAAAAAAGGAAAGTCACGTTGGACTGGATCGACACTAAGGGTGAGTAGATGAGGCTAAACTTGTCATTTTCAGTGAACCATCGAATCTTTCAAAGCAAATGTGTTGAAAACATTGCTCGTTCTTCTCATTGAGCAATGTAAGCACACATCAGTTGTCAGACAAATCATTCGCTCCTTTTGTGTGTCACTGTCACAGCAGCTCAGTTGATCTTTAAGACAGTTACTATGAATATAACAGCTACTGCTGTGAAGAGAGGCAAGAAGACCAGAAAATCCGGTTTGCAAAAGTGTGGAGTCCCTCCCAATGCATCTTTCACAGGTATGTGTGTGTGTGTGTTTCTCTTTATCGCAGATAAATTAGAACTCGGCTCCTTTCATGTTGTGATGGTTTGTCATTGTCTTGGGTGTGAGAAACAAATCCAACTGTACAGATGCAATGAGTCACTCATTCAGAGGCATCATGGGCTGGGAAGCACATAAGAACAAGGTGTGCTGGTTTTTGGCAGATGTTTCAGCACAAGGAGCAGATCAGCTATTGGGAAATCACATTCTGGGTGGTGGTGACAAACACTGTGAGGAAAGACACATTACTGTTTATGGTTTCTAGTGAACAGTTGCAGAGACTATGTTCTGCTATTATTTTGAGAAATTGTAGTTGTCTTCCTGGTTGCATTGCAAAAAGTGATTTCTACTCAGTATCACTGTCTTTTTCTAGTACAAATAACACAATTAAATCAAGACACTTTAACTTAATAAGCAAAATGACAAGATATTAACTCTTGTTTTCTGTTAAATTAAATATTAAATTGCAAAATGTCTGCCAAAGGGGTAGGAAAAATAATCTGATTAACCTGATAAACTGAAATATGGACTTTAACTTAATGACAGTTTAATTGTTAATAATCAAATTTTCATTAAATTCATAAAATTTTAAGATGGGTTATGGAAAATGCAATTTCATAAAGCATTATGATGAGCTTATGGAGAAAAAAAAAGCTTATTTTGAAAACATAAATTAAAGATGGTGGAAGAAAGAAGAATAATTGTGATAAAACTTCACTGTTATAATTATGAATATTAGGTTAGTGAAATAAACAAAGTCAAAGCCTAAGTATAAAACGTTTCCTGCAGGGCTATTATAGTTCATTAAAATGAAAACTAAAAGTAAAACCATAAAATTTTTTGTTACTTGAAATAAAATAACTGAAATAATTTATTTAATTACATAATTATATATAATAAAGTAAAATGCAAAAAAAAAAAAAAACATTATTTTTTTTATTTTAACTTGATGTTCTAAAATAACTAAAATAAAAACTGATGTAAAAATGCATTAAAAACTATATAGAAAACTAATCAAATCACAAAAATCTCTTTACTGTGTCATTTAAACGAACCGGTTCATAAGAGTCATTTGTTTGCGAATTGAACATCATGGATCGCATTGTGTTGCTGTTGCTATCGTGAAAATGTCTTCATAAGTCATCATAAGTGTTTTCCAGAAATGTGTTTTTAATTTAACTTAATGACAACTTAATTATTAATATTAAAATTTTCATTCAATTGTAAGATTAAAGGCAATTTCATAAAGCATTGGGATGAGCTTATGAATTAAAAAAAACTTATTTTGAAAATATCAATTAAAGATGGTGTAAGAAAGAAGAATAATTGTGAATATAAATGTAAGTGTATATTTATTATAAACCAAATTCATTAAATGCTTAAATATATTAGACAAAAATGTTTTAACTCTACATTTACCCAAAATATTACGGTTGCCAGTTAATACTTCACTATTATAATTATGAATACTCAAGGTTAGTGAAATAAACAAAGCCAAAGCCTAAGTATAAAACGTTTGGCACGTTTCCTGCAGCATTATTATAGTTAACTAAAATGAAAACTAAAAGTAAAACCATATTTTTTTTTGTTACTTAAAATAAAATAACTGAAATAATTCATTTAATTACATAATTATATATAATAAAGTAAAAATAAAGTCATAAAGTTTCACCTATAGTTGCTAATGCAACATTTTTTATTTTCATTTTTTTAACTTGATGTTCTAAAATAACAAAAATTAAAACTGATGTAAAAGTGCATTTAAAACTATATAGAAAACTAATAAAAATCACAAAAATCTCTTTACTGACTCATTTAATTTTTACTTTTAACATTGTAGTCGCGGTGTGGAAGCTTGAGTATGAAGCTCAAGTGAATGTATCTTAATTTAACAAAACTCAGTATGGATAGAATTGTTCCTAAGCCTAGTGAGCTCCCACTGTAGGCTGTATTTTAAGGCATCATAAGTGTTTTCCAGAAATGTGTTTTTACTTTAACTTAATGACAACTTAATTATTAATAATCAAATTTTCATTCAATTTTAAGATTTCATAAAGCATTGTGACGAGCTTATGCATTAAAAAAAAGCTTATTTTGAAAATATAAATTAAAGATGGTGGAAGAAAGAAGAACAAAAAATGTTTTAACCCTACATTTACCCAAAATATTAAAGTTGCTAAGTAATACTTCACTATTATAATTATGAATACTTAAGGTTAGTGAAATAAACAAAGCCAAAGCCTAAGTATAAAACGTTTGGCACGTTTCCTGCAGGACTATTATAGTTAATTAAAATGAAAACTAAAAGTAAAACCATAAAAAATGTTGTTACTTGAAATAAAATAATAAAATAATAATTTATTTAATTAAATAAATATATTTAATAATGTAAAATACCAAAAAAAAACATTAAACTTTTTTTATTTCAGTTGCTAATGCAGTGTTTTTAATTTTCATTTATTTTAACTTGATGTTCTAAAATAACTAAAATGAAAACTGATGTAAAAATGCATTTAAAACTAATAAGAATCACAAAAATGACTAAAACTATACTAAAATAACACGTGTAGCTTGTCCTGCATGATTTGTGCGTCAGACACGAATGAGACCTCAAATCTCATGACTTTTTGAATATGTACAGTATGCAGTTTTCTAAGACATCAGATGATTTTTTTTTTTTCCTGGTGGATGATAAAACGGGCGGTAACCGCACTGCAACGCCCTGGCAGCCGCCCACGACACCCTAACACTGCGACGGTGAGTTTTGCAAACAGCCACTCAACGTTTTCATCAGAAAATATACTGAACTAGTTCTCACATTATTGTGCTCAGCATTTCAACCCAGTTGGTGTGTCGCGTAGTGTCCTCAATAGCAGCAGAAGTATGCGGCCCGTGAGAGAGTTCAGGTCTGAACGTGTCAAGCTGTGACATGTTTTGCTGAATTTGCACAGTACGTTTAAAAAGGCGAGATGTGTAACCCTTTACAGGCAGCATGAAAGAAACAAAGCCCTTAATTCCTCTAAATCAACCGAAGGGATTTACAAAATGAGAGAATACAGATTTTTCCGGATGTTTCCAAAATACGTGGCATTAAGTGAGATGTTAATCAAGGACAGGCTTTCTGTCCTCTGAAAGAAAAAAAAATCAATTTCTATGTTTTTCCCCCTTGTTTTTTTTTCTTTCCTTCTCTTTTTCTCATCCTGTCATGGTCTGTTGTATTTATTCATGGTTAGCTGGTGAAGTAAAGACTCACTTTGTAAAGCTAAGTGCACTCGGTGACCTCTCTTTGTTGGACTTCTGTAAAGACATGCAACAAAACCGGAAGTGATCTGGAGCTATGAAAGACATTGACTTTCAATTAGGGCAGGACAAGACAATGAGTTAGACACTTAGTAATGATTCAGCTTAGACTGCTGAGACATCCGCGTGATCTGTTTCATGTGGATAATGTCATTTTTGGAGCTCTTATCTACATTCCCAAGACATCGCTGTTGGATGTTGGAAGATTATTCTGCAGCTGTATTCACAAGATTTCATTTTTTTGTGGCTTATTCATGCAGCTGTTTAGTCTAATGTTACTGGTGGGATGCCAACTAATCATATCTTTGTGACTTTGCACACTTTTGTGTTTTGGATGTTGAATTTTACTCAAGGATTTCACATTTTTTTATAAATATTTTTTAATTTGTGAAGATCACAGGAAATTTTTTCAAAAATAAATGAAATAAATAGATGATCATAAATTAATAAAACATTAAAATTGTTTGTTGATGTTTCATTCCTATGTAGATAATAAATAATCAAAAAACAATCTTATAAAAAACTAAATTAACATTTCAGATTTGGAAGTTTGAGAGTGTAATTCACTAATTCATAATTTTGTGGTGGATTTACAGATTTTAGTATTGAAAGTGTGGATCTCAGACAAGAATAAAACAATAATAATAATACCAAAATACATAAAGGGTATTTGCCTCAGATCCACAAACAATCTTTATTTATTATTAGTTTAATTATTATTATTATTGTTTTATTATTATTTTATTTCTTTTATTATTATCTCATATAACTCCTATTTAGATAATTAATAATAAAAATATACAAAATGCTGTTTGAAAAGTATTATTAAAATAACAAATTACAGAGTTTAAGAGTATTGTAATAATACTATTATTATTTATTATTAGTTTAATAATTATTATTTTTTAATTTATATTATTATTTTTTATCACATTATTCCTATTTAGATAATTAATTATAAAAAAATACAAAATGGTGTTTGAAAAGTATTATTAAAATAACAAATTACAGAGCTTAAGATTTAATAATAATAATATTATTATATTATTATTATTATTATTAATAATAATTCATCATTTTGTGGTGGATTTACAGATTTTAAGAAAGTGTTGATTTCAGTCAAGATTAAAACAACAACAATAATAATACTAAAATAAATAGGGAATTTGTCTCAGATCCACAATCAGTCTTAATTTTTCCTATTATTATTATTATTGTTTCATTAATATTTTGTTTAATTATTATCTTACTCATATTTAGATAATTAATAATAAAAATATCTAAAATTATATTATTTAAAAAGTATTATTAAAATAATAAATTAAAACATCAGAATTTAAGATTGTTGTAATAATAATAATAATAATAATAAATAATATTTTTGTGGTGGATTTACATATTTTAAGATTAAAAGTGTGGATCTGGGACAATATTAAAACAACAACAATAATAGTAATAATAATAATAATACCAAAATACATCAAAAGTATTTGTCCTAGATCCGCAATCAATCTTAATTTATAATTATTTTAGTAATATTTGTTCAATAGTAATAATGATACTACTACTACTACTGCTACTACTACTACTAATTATTATTATTATTATTATTATTATTTCATCTAAATACAAGTGAAATGCCCATAAAATATTTCAATATTTTATTGTGTAAAATTGATTATTTTTTCGTCTGTCCCTCAGTTGTGGCGTCACTGTCTCCACAACCAACAATTTTGCCCCAAGTAATGATTTATGTTGGTGTTGTTTACGGAGGAGACGTCAGTGCCAGTGAAGAGCTTGAGATGAAATATGAGACATGTGATGTGGGAGGAAAACAAAAGACAAATACAAAAAGTAAATATCCCTGGCGAACAAAATAGCAGTATTGTGCATCATTTCCAGTCAAGCCTTAATTTGTCAAATGATGCCATTTAAGTGTAAAAATAGTATTTAGTGTGGATTTGGGATACAGGAATAAAATATGAAATTAGAAATAAATGCATTTCCACCACAGAATGCATCAAATTGAACTAGTTGCAGAGTTTTAAGTGTTTTTTCTCCTGAAAGTTCCTGAAACATCCTGCTATTTCTTTTCTTTTTCTAGTGTTTATGTTTGCACAAAAAAATGATGCTTTCCAGATGATGCGCTCATGCACAGATGTTGATCTGAAAAAATGATCAAATACCTGCTACTTTTATTTCCATTTCAGTCCCGCTGTTGATTCAGCCTGTTTGTTTTAGACATTCTCCAGTCTACAGTATCACTGTGTTTGTCTTTTCTTCTCGTTTTGGCACGAAAGCTCCTCTCAAAGATTTCTGCGTGCTATGCTAGGCTAGACCGTACGCTATGCTAACTGACAGAGCCTGTTTTGTGTACTTGGCCTACAGGGTGAGGTCGCGCAAATCTGGGGCAAGACAAGGAGGTCAGAGGCAGTTGAACCAAAAGCGTGTGAAGGTGATCTGCCCGATACACGCTGTTTGTGTTTGTCTGTGTGTGTCTGGGGGGTGAAGCGAAGGAAGTGGATGAAAGAGGCAAAGCAAGGCCGAGGGTGGGAGGGGATCTGCGTGTAAACATCCTGCGGGCAACGGGACTCGTCCTGGGAAATATTTGTCTTAGCTGGTAACGCAAAGAGGCAGCCAAAGCCTTCATCTGGCCCTCAGCTATTTTCTCAGAAAATCTGGAGGGACGAAGGGCGGAGAGGAGATGGACAGAGAGAGAGAGTACAGTGATGGGTAAAGAGCATAGACGTCATTTACAGTGGGAACGTGGAGGATTTTTTTGTCCCCGCCGCTTTATGTCACCAAAAATTTGGGAAAAAAGTGGCATTGGCATATTTTTTGTGTCAAGTTAAAAAAAATCACCTAGTTTGGAATCTGTACAATTTTTTTTACATTTTTGAAAAGCCCTTTTTGCTGCATTTATTTGATCAAAAATACAGTAAAAACTGTAATATTATGATTTTTTTCCCATCTAAAATGGGTTATCTATGTGAATATATTGTAAAATGTCATTTATTTCTGTGATGCAAAGCTGAATTTTCAGCATCGTTATTTCAGTCTTCAGTGTCACATGATCCTTTAGAATTTGTTTTTATAATTATCAATAGTGCAAATAGTTGTGCTGCAATTTTTTTTTTTTTTTTCATTTTTAGGATCTTTTGATGAAGAGAAAGTTCAAAACCGTAACCTCTCTTATAAGTGTATTTACTGCTACTATATAGCATGCAATTAATCTGTGATTAAAAAAAGTGAATAATAAACATTTATTTCTTTCCAAAAAAGAAAAAAAAAATCTTACTGAGCCCAAACTTTTGGTAGTGTATATATTCAAAATATCTAATTTAAATCATTATAATATAATATAATATAATATAATATAATATAATATAATATAATATAATATAATATATCATAAATAAACTAATCATTTATTATTAGTTTAATAACTATTTTTTCTATTATTATTATTGTTGTTTCATTATTATTATTATTAATAATATTATTATTATTATCATTACCTTACTCCTTTTTAAATAATTAATAATAAAAATATCTAAAAGTTATTTAAAAAGCATTATAATAAATAAATAATAAAATACAATCTCAGAGTTTAAGATGATGATGATGATGATGATGATAATAATAATAATAATAATTTGTGTTTTTGTGGTTGATTTACAGATTAAAAGATCTGGGACAATGTTAAAACAACAATAATAATAATAATAATAACAAAATACATTAAAACGATTTAAAATGTATTTTTATATATATATAATATTTATATATATATATTTTTCCAATAATAATAATAATAATAATAATAATTAATTAATTTCAAATATGTTAATGTAATATAATACTAATATATATATATGGGATTAATAATAAGATTCATCACTTAACGTCATGATACACATTAAGCCTCATGTCTGATATTGTGGCGAAGGTCATAAAACATAAAATAGAAGCCTGTTATCACAGCAAGTAAAACTGCAACAATGGCAAATATCCTTTTTCTGATAATTATGATATGTGGCATATTAATTTACACCCCATTCTCCCACACAATTTTTTGAAACAAAGTGACGCCTTCGGCAAACGTCTGTGGTTGCAGACCAATCGGAGAGGGCAGGAGGAGGAGAGGAAGATGCATGTAGACAGGCGATGTTGACGTTGTGGGTGAGTGTCCGGAGGGCCGGCGCTCAGGCGCGAGGGATGACGGGCATCATGGGAGCCTGAGGGTGGCAGCGAGCGGTGCTGGGTGTTTGGGGTTTCTGGAGGTGGAGAAACCAACCTGCAGGTCTCATCTGAAGAGCTTTGCAGAGGGTTTTCAGAATCTCATCTGACACTCGGCAGGCTTCTCAAGGCTGATACACACAAACGCAGAAGGAAACGATCACATCTTGTAGCTCTCGCACGCTGTACGTGCTTACACACGGTCATACATGTAGACATGAGCTGCACAAAATCTGCATTATTAAATAAATCGTGACATAGAGGAGCATGTATTTATTTCCCATGTATGTGTGTCTGTAGGCTCAAGCCCTGTGGCGTAGCTGTTCCTTACACTGATGAAATGACACAATGGATTTCTATTAAAACCAGTGAGATTATCTCTGCTCATATTTGTGACCCTAGACCACAAAACCAGTCATAAGGGGCAATTTTTGTAAATTGAGAATTTTACATTTATACAATATACTTTCCATTAGAATAGGACGATATTTGTCTGAGAGAAAATCTGGAGTCTGAGGGTGCAAAAAAATCTAAATATTGAGAAAATTGCCTTTAAAGTTGTCCAAATTAAGTTCTTAGCAATGCATATTGCTTACAAAAAATTAAGTTTTGATATATTTGTGGTAGGGAATTTACAAAATATCTTCATGGAACATACTCTTTAAGTAATACTTTAATGATTTTTGGCATAAAAGAAAAATTTATAATTTTGACCCATGCAATGTATTTTTGGCTGTTGCTACAAATATGGTCCAGGGTCACATTTGTGTACGCATGTGCTTAGTTAATGTGTTGTCAATTTATAAAGAGCACAGTGGCTAATGTAATGCAGATAAATATTTCTAAAACAATTTAATAATAGACAACAAGTTGCAAAATATTTTTTAAAATACTACGAAATTTAGGCTCATGCTTGTGTGTAATATAAGTTGTCAGTATATAAAGGGATAAAATGCAGATAAGTATTTCTAAAATTTACATTTAATTATAGTCAACAAGATGTAAAATATTTGTAAATATATAAATAAATATTACATTATCTATTAAAATCGTCATAGTTATGTGTTAATTAATAATTATTTATTATAATAGTATTTATTCATATTTTTAAATGATCTTTTATTTTTTATATTAATTTTAGGTTAAGCTTGATTAAAAAAAATATTTCTTAGTGGCATTATTTATTGTTTTAGTTTTACTAATTTTAATACTTGAACTTGCTAAGACAATGTTTCTAATTTTCGTTTTTTAAGATGTAAAAAAAAAAAATACATTTGTCCTTATTTGAAAAACAATATGTACATAAAGTAGAATTTTCTTTTTAATTGTAAAAGGTTTTCTGTAGAATTGCCCCATTTAGTTTGTGTGTGTGTGTGTGTGTGTGCTAAATCAAGCAATTAAAGCCAGTTCTTAGTCAGTGTCATTATTCTACAGTATTGTTGAGTAATTTAAATTGTGCTGTCATTCATTCTTATTCTAAATATGTTTAAATATTGGCACATTTCTCGTGATCATTTTTGGATTGTTCTTTGGAAAGGTTTTTGATGAATCACTCTTAACCAATCAGAATACTTTAGCAACTACATAGCAACACTCTAGCAACAGGCAAATATCACTCAACTTTTTAAAAGTGTTAATGTAGAAATCTAGTTGTAACCTCTGTGCTGTTCTGAGCCATTTTGAGACAATGCTGAGCTAGAGAGACGTGTTTAAACACGCAGAGTTTCACTGGAGGAAAAGTGACAGAATGGAGGAAATTAACACACACACATACACACATGCTACATGAGTAAGCAGGCCAGGTTTTATTTACAGGGTTTATTGCAACAAGTCTGTGTTGGTTTCTTCACTCAAGTTTAATATTTTCGCTTCCTCATAATATCATCTTTAGGTCCTAAACATATGCGTCTTTCGCCGAGTGTGAATTGCAGTTTGAGGAAGCAAACCAAGCCAATTTATCACAATTTGTCTCTTCTAATCGCTCTCATCTGGAGCGCAGCAGTGCTTTTCGCAATAGTGCATGCCATAACATTGACCCTGATTCATTTTTGTGACAGAGGAAAATGTTATAGAACCGAATCTCAGACAGAAATAGAGTAGAAACTCAAAGTCTCATTGCATGCTTGTGATCTTGAGCTGGGCGTTAAATAACACAAGTAACACAAATCCACTACTGTTACAGCTGTGGCAAGTGCAATAGCGTATATTTACTTTATGATTTTGTTGTTTGTTATACTAATATTGGTATTAGAGAGACTTTAAGTACAGGCTTAAAGGAATAGTCCACCAGAAAAGAAAAGAAAGAAAAAAAAAAAAAACCCTCAGGCCATCCAAGATGTAGGTGAGTTTGTTTCCTCGTCAGATTTGGAGAAATGTAACATTGCATCACTTCCTCACCAACGCAAGTGAATGGGTGCCGTCCGAATGAGAGTCCAAACAGCTAAAAAAAATCACTCCAGTGCATCAATTAACATCTTGTGAAGCCAAAAGCTGCATGTTTGTAAGAAACAAACCCATCATTAAGATGTTTTTAACTCCATAGTCCATACTAATGGATCAGTCCTCTCACATCAAAATCCACCCACATATTTGTTTAGAGCTGTTTTGGACTGTGCAGACTTCTCTCTTGTTTCAGACCAGGCCACTTTTCACTAGAGGAAGCCTTTTTTAAGCATTATGGCCTGTGTTTTATCCGGAAGCAATGGTTTGAAGTTTTGAAATGCCTTAATGATCAATTTCTTTCTCACATACTTGCAACTTTTCACTTCTCAAATGTAACATTGCACCACTTCCTCACCAATACAAGTGAATGGGTGCCATCAGAATGAGAGTCTAAACAGATGATAAAAACATCACAGTAATCTACAAATAATCCACACCACTCCAGTCCATCAATTAACATCTTATGAAGCCAAAAGCTGCATGTTTGTAAGAAACAAACCCATCATTAAGACGTTTTTAACTCCATAATCCATACTAATGGATCAGTCCTCTCACATCAAAATCCACCCACATATTTGTTTTGGACTGTGCAGATTTCTCTCCTGATTCAGACCAGGCCACTTTTTACTGAAGGAAGCCTTTTTATGCATTATCTGGAAGCAACGGTTTAAAGTTAAAAATGCCTTAATGATCGATTTCTTTCTCACAGACATGCAACTTTTCACTTCTCAGGACCTTAACTGATGGACTGGAGTGGTGTGGAAGACTTGTGGATTATTGTGATGTTTTTATCAGCTGTTTGGACTCTCATTCTGACGGCACCCATTCACTTGCATTGGTGAGGAAGTGATGTAATGCTACATTTATCCAAATATGATGAAGAAACAAACTCATCTACAACTTGGATGGCCTGAGGGAGTGTACATTTTCAGAAAATGCTAATTTTTTTGGCTAAACTATTCCTTTAAATAAATATTTCTCTTCAAACCTTCTCTTATTTCCTCCTCCTCGTTCTACTTCAAATGTATTTCAGTATTAATTGTTTCAATGGTCCATTTTAATTTTTTTGGTGAACTGTTTGTTGAACAGAATGTATCTTTGTGTTGTTTGAAATGTACTGCTACCATGTCCAACATACAAGCTCTTTTACGCTCTGCCAGTGGAAGGGGGGCATATTATGCAAGAGCCTGTGGTGTTGGAAGGGCAAATTACATCGCTGTCTCTTCCAGTAACCGTCACATTGTCACACACACTGCTGTCCTTCCCCAGAGCTCAGTGTAACCCTGAAGAACACACACACTACTTATCGGCTCAGAGCAATCATTGCACACCACAAAACGCATTTTTTTTATTAAAGTGTAATGGAGTAAGACAGGCTGGTTACACTCTTGGAGGACTAACATGATGAAGAACTTTACCACCAGAGTAGTTTGGATGTCACACAACCTTTATTTAATTGCCAATAAGGCTTAAAAAGGAGCAATCCACCAAATCAAAACAATCTGTACCTAAATTAGTGCTTTGCCTTGCTTTTTACTCCCTACTTCAGCAGTTACCTTCTAAGTATTATGACTAATGAAACATCTCTAGTAAGGATTGAGGATCTCGAAAGGAGGTTTATATTTTATTTTTACTGAACACGTACGCTATAATTTGGCCAAAAGAAGACTTGCCATGGGAGTGCACTCATGGTGCCCTGAAATGCTGTCTAGGAAGGCCGCTCACTAGGTTTTGAAACGCAGCCATACTGTAAGAACAGAGAAGGTCAGAAGCTTCCAATGAAACAGAAAACAGTTCATTTTTATTGTCTCTCTGTCTATCCATCTTTCTGTCTCCCCTTTGGCCATGCAGATGAGTCTTGTGAAGATTAATTAGTAAATTATCTGAGCCTCCCTCAGGACTTTAGCCACGCCTCCTGCCGTAGGAGCTGCACTCAATTAGATCTAAACAGAAGCTTTCTCAAGTTCCTGTGGGGAGGGGGACCTTTTAATTGAATTATCATTACGCCCTGTCCTGATTATTCTCTTTGCATTGTCCTCCATCGTGTTAGACGTCCTGCCTTCAGCGACAGCTCATGAGTTTAATGCGAGCAGAGAGGGAAACACGCATACATACATGCATGTAACCCCTCTTCAGCTGTGTGACCTCAGATGCATACAGTATGGCACTGTGTGAATGATATATACATTGGATGTATTGTATTTAATATAAATGGCAAATAATATGGACATAAGTCTACTTTTCAGCACGTATTTTGAATTTATATAATGTATGAATTATTTAATTATTTAATCATTTATGTAAAAAGAAAAGTGCACTTAATTTTTATTTTATTTTATTATAAAAAGCATGTATTTTGAATTTATATACTTAAATTATTTAATTAATTCATAGATTCATATTTATTCATATTTTATATCCTTTATGTATAAAGAAAAGTGCATTTAATTTTTAATTGAACTTTTTATTTGCTCTTTGTTCCATTTTAAAGTCAACTTTACTTTAGTGGATGGTCCTGATCTTATTGTGCACAGTTAATCAGTGCAAGTTATTTTAATGAAAATAAAAGCTTGTGTTTTATCAAAAACTTGCTCTGCCTGGGAAATGGCTTGCCTGTCAGTTGACATTGCAAATCGCTCTTACATTTTCAATGGCTTCCCAATCACAAGACTTCACTCTGCTTGCGACATCCACTTTTAAGGATCCAATCAATTCCACATGCATAAAATTAAGTCTTTCTTGTTCAAATGTCTTGTTGCAGTCAGGGATACATCAGATTATGAAAGTGAAATGGGTTGTGAATGGCATTTTGGAATGACTTTAGCATGAGTTCATGTGGATTAAGACAAGAATTAAGCATGCTGTTGAGCATTTAAAGTCCCCACATGTATTTATTGTAAACATAAACATGCATATGCTTAAAGACATTTGGACACGGCACATCCAAGTTGCGATAAGTTGACATTTAGATGCGTTCAGAAGTCAGCAAATTGCAGTGTTGTGGGTCTTTTCCTGTTGCTCGACAAGGAACATGTTATCATTTCTTACATGTAAATGTATGATACATGCACACAGCTGCAGGCTGAGGCATGTTCTGGCTCCCGTGTGGACTCAGTGTGCTGCTGACTGACAGGTGATATACTGCAGTGGTCTGCGCAGTGCTATTCTATTTATAGTTTGTTCTGAAGAATGTTGGTAACCAAACAGTTACTGGTAGCCATTGACTTCCATAGTATTTTTTCCACACTATTGAATGGCCGATTACCAACATTTCTTCAAAATATTATGTCTGTTCTACTGAAGAAAGAAAATAATATATGTAATGTATGCATATTTTGCAACTTTTACGCAATTTTCAGAATTCAGAACAAAACTGTTCCTTTAAGTTTTCATTTTCTAAATATGTACTGACCCGTAAGTCATCCAAGAGGTACATGAGCTTGTTTCTTCATCAGATTTGGAGAAATGTAGCATCCCATCACTTGCTCACCAATGGATGTGAATGGGTGCCGTCAGAATGAGAGTCCAAACATCTGATAAAAAACATCACAATTATGCACAAATAATCCACATCACTCTAGTTCATTGTTCATCAATTAATGCCTTGTGAAGCGAAAAAAAAATGCATCTTTGTAAGAAACAAATCCATAATTACAAATTATCTCCTGTTGTCTCTCACATTGAAATCTAGGAGTTTAGAGCTGTTTTAGACTGTTTTGGATTGTAAACAGTGCTTGATCTGTGCAGATTTCTCTTCTAATTCTGATCAAATGACTTTTTTTTTTACTGGAGGAAGTTATGGAGTAATTATGGATTATCGACTTGTATTTTAGCTGGTAGCAACAGTTTGAAGTTAAAAACATCTTAATGATGGATTTGTTTCTTAGAAACACACAGCTATTGTTTTTATAAGATGTTAATTGATGAACTGGAGTGGTGTGGATTACTTATGGATTATTGAGATATTTTTTATCAGCTGTTTGGAGTCTCATTCTGACGGCACCCATTCTCTGCAGATGATCCATTGGTGAGCAAGTGATGAAATGCTACATTTCTTAAAACCTCCCTGGAGAAACAAACTCATCTTGGATGGCATTTACATTTCTGGGTGAACTATTCCTTGAAGTCAAGATCCCAGAAGTTCATCATTCTTAAAGAGAGCTTTATGGAAGTCGTCATAGTTACTAAATAGATTTGATTCTGACTTTCTCCAGGGAGCCATATAACCAACTTGAAAACCCCAAATGGTATTTGATAAGAAGAACCATTGACTCTCCAACTGTCCCGTGGCATACAGCCCTGTGTAAATTTAGATGTTTGTTCCTCTCTGCGGTGATCCGCGAGGCTCCTTCTGTGATGGCCGACAGTGTGTCTGCTTTCAGTCCCTCTACATCTGCAACTGATCTCCACCAGACCAAAGATTCTCAGAGAGCGAGAGAGAGAAAGCAAAAGGGAGTAAAAGAAAAAAGGGGAAAAAAGTAGTTTACAGCGCATTGGTACATCCTGTCTTAATGAGAACCCCCATCTGTCCCCAGCAGGACGGAGAAAGAGCGGTGCTGCGGAGAGAAAGGACAAATAAAGGAGGAGAAACCGAGGAGCCAAGGAAGGGGCGGCTCGGCTCTTAGTCGCGGGGGCCCCGCGGTGACCCCTGCGTATAGACGCTTCTCATTAGCTTAAGCTGGGGAAGCTTGTTAACCTCGCTAATCGCAGAAGGAGCTCGCAGAAAGAGCTGGAATTTACTGCCAGTTTTTTCCTCATCAAAGGACAGCATGTTGCGGAGAAGCAAGGGGGGCGAGTGGGTGTTTAGGGAAGGTGTGGGTTTGCGCTGACAAGACTGCGATAATAGCGTCCCGTGATGGGAAGAAGCGTTTGAGGCAGGTGTGAGAAATTTGGCTGTACATGTATGTGCAGTAGTGAGTTCTTTGCTTGTGGTTTGCATGACAAATGAAGCAACCAGAGTGCAAAGTTACGGTTTATGTTGGCTAAGATAATCGAATAATTACTTACTGGCCCAAATCCATCTTCATGTCTTTATGAAGACATTAAGCCATTTTTGCAGGTTTGAGTGTTTTAAGCATGGTGTGAATCTTTTGGAATCTCACGATTTGATTCAAGTTGATTCTTGAAGTCACGATTCGATAAAATCAATAAAAAAAATGTTTTGATTCTAAACTTTGAATTTTATTTATTTGAACTAAAACTAAATTGCACTCAAAATCAGACATTTATAATATTACAAAAGATTTCAAGCCCTGTTCTATTAAAAAAAAAAAACCTGTCTATCACAGTTTCTAAAAAATAATAAACAGCACAACTGTTTTCAACATTGATAATAATCAGAAATGTTTCTTAAGCAGCAAATCAACATATTAGAATGACTTCTGTAAGATCATGTGACAATGAAGACTGGAGTAATGATGTTTAAAATTCAGCTTTGATCACAGGAATAGAGGTCAATATATATTCAAATGGTAAACTTTTATTTTAAATTGCAATAATATTTTACAATTTTACTATATTTTTAAACAAATAAATGCAACATGCATAGCATAAGACACTTCTTTCAAAAACACTACATAATTAAACTTTCAAACACTAGTGTGTTTTTAAATGTGACCCTGGACCACAAAATCAGTCATAAGGGTAATTTTTTTGAAATTGAGATTTATAAACAATCTGAAGGCTGAATAAATAAACTTTCCATTGGTGTATAGTTTGTTAGGATAGGACAGTATTTGGCCGAGATACAACCATTTGAATATCTGCAATCTGAGGGTGCAAAAAAAATAAACATTTTAAAGTTAAAGTTGTCCAAATGAAGTTCTTAGCAATGCATATGACTTTTCAAAAATTTAGTTTTGAAATATCTACGGTAAGAGATTTACAAAATATCTTTATGGAACATGATCTTTACTTAGTATCCTAATGATTTTTGGCATAAAAGATAAATCAATAATTTTGACTCATACAATGTATATTTGTCTATTGCTACAAATAAACCCCAGCGACTTGAGATTCGTTTTGTGGTCCAGGGTCACAAATAATGTGTTTTATACACATGAAAAAGCAAAGGTAGAAAAGTGAGCATCAGAAAACTTGTTTTGTTGGGCGTCAGAATGAAGCAACCAAGGGCCAATGAATCAACTCGTTAAAGTTTTATGAGCGCAGCTCAACAGACAGGATGGCTTGCGTGTTTTTTCCTCGTCTGAATGCACGCTCATTAAAAAGGCTTTCTAAAACAAATTGTCACAGCCAAGTTGACACGTTTTCCAACCAAAATACACAAACTGCAGGTTAGTAGGTGCAGCTAAACTTCATCAAGTGCAGTTCCAGTGGTAGCGAAGTGTTTCGCTCCTGTCATGCATGAACATCTTCAAGCCTGCAGCGACTTGTCTTGTTTACCGCTGGCGTGAGGAACGCTGCTTCCAGGAGACTTTCCACCGCTCACCTTTTACATACCTCTCACGGTGCGTCACTCTCAATACTGCTCATAGATCAGTTTTTAATTTGCGTTCGGAAATATGCCCGTCGTGCGCTCCTCATTTAAGAGCCGTTTCAGACCAGATTCACGGTTCAGCGACTGGGTTTCGGTGCATTGTGGGAAATGTTGTCAGTAGGGCTGTGTGCAGAGGGCGGCTTTTGTCGCTTGGTAAACTCTGAAATCCTGAGGCGAAGACAGAAGTGTGTGCAGAGAACATGTAATCCATATGCTGAATCTTATCTGTTGCTTCTTGAAATCCTGCCTGTCAGTTTTGGGGAGGTTGTTGTTGTTTCACAGTCATCAGCGCAGGTAGAAACTCACCTTAACAGAGTGAGAGAGCGGGATTAAAAAACACATGCGTGTGCAAACATATGACACGTATATGCGTGCATGTTTGTATAAAATGATAATCACGCTTATAAAAGCGGCGCCATGTATTCAGATGTTTCAGAATGACTCACGGTTATTGGAAATGGATAAAAAAAGATTAGCCTTGTATTATGAAAAAGGTTATACCGTACTGAATACATACCAAAGTACTAGATGATTGTCATATTTGGATACCATGACATTTTATGTCCAAATAAATGAATAAATGGTAATTTAATAAAACACCAAACCATAAAATACTAAATAAGGAAATAGTAACATTTTTTTGTTTGTTTGTATAAAACATATCTAACATCAGTGCCATCATTCTGTCTGAAGTTAAACTTCCTTATTTTTTATGTTTCAAACCTTGTGTACGTTCAGGAAATGTATTGAATGCATAAAAGATGTTGAGCCCATGATATGGCTCTGAATTCCCACTTCCTTTGAGTTTGCCTTGTTGTTTACGCTCATAAGTTAATTGTATTTTCCTCCTTTCAGCACTTATCACTTGTTTTCTTCACAGAAAACATCACATAAATAATTGGGATCTCTTTGTGTCAAAACAGGATGATAGAGGTTACGCTCAACAAAAAAAGACAGCCATGAGAATTTAGAAGAAGCAATCAAAAAGTATATATTTTTTTTATTTTGAATATGTTAACTTGAAGTTTGGTAAGCTTTGTCAGAAATCCATTTCTGACAAGTAACCACTGCATGTTATGATTGAAATATTCACGTTATGTATTTATTGCTAAACTGTCTAGGTTGGAGACTATAATGTGTATAGAAAAAGAACGACACTCTGAAACAGGAAGTGACATCAAAAGGAGGATCTTTGCAAACATTATAAATTAAGTTTCTTTACTGACAAACATGGCAAGGTTATTTCAGGTCATCATGTTCAATGGTATAAACCTAGGAAAAAACAACACATGGTAAAATTTGACATTTTTTAGGTTTTGATACTATATGAAAGCTGTGTTCAGGCCCTTTCCAAAACAGTTTATTTATTTTGTCCATAGCTTGAACATAACAAAAGTTATGGCAGCCTTAAGTTGGCTGTTAGCTATGATTTTCAGGAATGGAATTTTGAGAAAACCAGGTTTAAAGTGAGACGGGTTTTACTTTTACGTCACAGGTTTAACAAGAGCTGACTGTCAAGTCAGGAGCGCTATACTACATCATTACACAAACAGACCAACGTCTGTTTTCTGTTGTTTATCATGAGCATAGTCTCTGAACTTTTGATCACCCCTTGTATGTTTAGATGGCAGCACAAATGGTGTACCTTGTATTTTACATTTAGAAAAGCGAGCACAGCGCCACTGTTCACGCACCTGTGCATATAACAGACTGTCATCTGACTCCTCGTCCAATCCTTCATCTTTGGAAGTAAAATCATCCATTAAAACATAATTTAGGGCACTGACATCACCAAGATTGAGCAGATTGAAACGAGTAAGATCGTTTAAGTTTGCGTGCCATAGTTTACACAGGACTGCTGGGTAATGTGCATTGATACATCTTTATTAAATATGTTACATAGTTTATTTTGATAGGTTAACTGTTTTTGTGGTGTTAGAGAAAGCTCCTCCGCAGCACGTTCATAACATAAGAGAAAGACACAGTAATTTCTGCTTGCTGCAATAAATTGCTATTTTCTACACTAAACAAGTGAATTTTGCCAAGATATTTCCAGAGATGATAGACAAGAGAATAACAATTGAATGAAAACCTAATTTTGACAAAAAAGTGACATTTGAATTTCCTGAAAATGTCCCAGCGTGACATAATTTTTTCTGGATTCCTATTTAATAGTTCAATAAAATCTTATTAATCTTATTAAGGCATATCTAATTAATTAAAATCATGAAACTTATACAATTTAACATCAATTTATTAAAGGTTTAACAAAAATGACATGTTTAGGGCCCTATGAAATATTATATTTTATTGTTACCAAATTCAGTTTTTTTTTTAATTCTGTCTAATTATTTGAATTTTTATTTATTCTTACAATAGCCAAATTCTGTGTTGTGTATTTATATTAACAGGAGGCATGAAAAAAAATAATTAAATTGTTTTTTTTTATTATTTTTTATTATTTTTTTTTTTTTTTTGGGCAAGTAAAGAGGATTTACTATTAAAATTAAAACATGATAAATATTGTGCAATTATTCCTTAAAAAAAGAGAACATTTTACTATTTTTTTCTACAGTAGTAGTAGTAGTAGTAGTAGTAGGTACATTCTAAATATTAAAACATATTTCTGTCAACCGAACTTTTATTTTGACGGGTTCCAGTGAATACCTAACTGACGCTTGTTTTGGCTAGATTGGATTCAGCTGTGGCTGGAAGCTAACAATAAATTTTACTCAAATGGAACAGTCAAATGCGAATGAAGTGACTCTCAGAGCAGTTCTGGAGATGTCGTTCATGTATTTATGTCCTCATTTATTGAGACACCAGATGCTGAAATCACTGCAAGTGTCACGCATGCGTCAGTATGTGTAGTAAACAAAACGTACGTCTGCACCATTCATAAACAAAGACACACAGAACATCCAGGATTCATATTTAAATAGTCTTTGAGGCTTAATATTTACACATACTAGTTCATATCACGATTTGATTTAATTTGATGACATACTTTTGATTAATTCCAAAACTTTGACAAATTCCGTGACATTCTGCGTTAAATACATTCCGTTTTTATGACTGGGTTCCGCTATTCCGTCTGCGTTTTCCGCATCGCGGAAATCATAGGGCCCTATAAATGTTATAAATATTTAAATATATATATATATATTTAAATGTGTGTGAAATCTGTATAATAATTAAAACTAAGAAATATATAAATTAATGATGTTACTATGGCACTTTTTGAAGGCCCTCAAACTAAATTAGTGCAAATTATTCTGCTCTGTTCATTTATTGAGATGTTATTCTTATTGTCAGCTGTCTATTAAGCAATTGGAGCAGCTCAGTTTTGACAGTTCTCCATCCAGACACACTGCCAGAGCGTCTCTGAGGGGCCCTGAGGGTCACTGTCTCTCTCTCTCTGACCGTCTGATGCCACCAGCACCACACTTCTGTCAGAGCTGTCAATCACATCAGAACACACAACATTCCTTTGACCGTGACAGCGCGAGAAAGACACTAGAGCAGATCATGATGCTTGTTTCAAATAACTAAAGTCATGACTGCATTACATATTTTGCAAAATGCACATTATGAACATACGTTTATTTATTTATAAAGAAAGAAAGACAAAAATGAAAGGGACGGTCATTAAATTCTCAAGTAAATGTTTGACAAAACCTTTCAGCACCAAAGAATAAAAGACAGAAAGAGAAATAAAGAAAGATGAAAGTCCTACAGACAGTCATGAGAGAGTAAATGCATGACAAATTTGTAATTTTTGGGTGAACTGTCCCTTTAACTTTTCTTCCTTTTGAAGGTGATATAAACTCTGGAGGTTGCGTGTTGACTCTTTTGAGGAAGGTTGTTCGAGGACAGGGAAAATGAGTGCTGTGTGTGTTCGGAGCCAGGGATAATCAGGGAATTACTCTGGAAATGTCAGTTTCATCTGGATTTGATTATGGAGCGCATCCTCACGTGCGTCGCTGCTCTAAACGCGCCTCTAGCACGCTGGAGACAATAATATGCGGCACTTCAGTCTCTGTGTGTGCTTTATTATTAAAATAACAATACAGACAAAATCCAATAGATATGCAAATGACCTTTACTGTACCATCTGACCACACTGCAAAAAAGTGTTGCTGACAAACGTTTGAAAGATTCTTAAATCAAGATATGTTTACTTGAGAAGCAAAATGACATACACTCTCAAAAATAAAAGGTGCTTTAAAAGGTTCTTCACAGAGGTGTCATAGAAGAACCATTTTTGTTTCCACAAAGAACCATTCCATTCAGTCAAAGGTTCTTTAAAGCACGGTCTCTTTCTTACCTTTTTTCACCACAAACAATTTTTTGGTTCTTCAGATGTTAAAGGTTCTTTATGGAACCATTTAAACAAAAAATGGTTCTTCTATGACATCATAAAGCACCTTTTTTTTAAAGGTATAAGATAAGAAGTCTTGTTTTCTGTGAAACTGATCAAAATGAAGTAAGTTTAGGATTAAAACAACACATATCTGCCAATGGGCTCAGAATAATCAATTTAATGTAAAGATATTTGTCCCCATTGACCAATATTTGTTCTTGTGAGCATACACACTAAACACGAGACTTCTTTTCTTTACTTTGCATCTAAAGTCAATGTATCTTGTATATTTAAGGGTGTTTAGATATTTGTATTGGATTACAAGCAAAAATATTGAGAAAGACATACATTTTTTTTTTTTATCAATCCATGCATCATTTAATGCCATGCCTTTATGAATTTAAGATTATTTGATCTGATTTAGTGTGCTATTCAAATATTGCATGCAGTTCTGTATATAAGCAGGTGACAGACAACATGGGAAAAACATTTCAGCACAAATAGTTTACATTAAAATGTATGTGAATTAATAATGGAAAATTTGGACCATATATGTATACTTTATTTTTGCTCTTCACTTAAATAGCTTCATTGTAAATCAAATTTTGAAACTGCATGCATGCATGCATTATTATACAGTTTAAAAACAAACAGGCAAACAAAAAAAAAACAAAACAGGCAGCATAGCTTGTCATGAGACATGTCAACTGCAAAAATATTTTTTGATCAGGCAAATTTATTGCATGCAACATGCTTTGAATACCAGATTGCAATCTTGTAAGAAAGAAAGAATAAAAGAAAGAAAATAAAGAAAAATAAATAAATAAAGAAGAACAAGCTGTCAGCGCACTTGTCACTTCTAGCTTGTCATGTTATAAAGGAAGCGTATGTAAGCCTCTGGCACTTTGACCTTTAGGAATCCAAAGCAAAGATTTGCTAATTAACCAAGCGCTTTCTCTCCCTCCCTCTCTCTCTCTCTCTCTGGCACGCACACACACACACACACACACACAATTTCTGTCTTGTTCATTAGCGAGACATGCAGATTAGAAGATTAATCTGCATAAATGCAAATGACATTGGGATTAAGTTTGGCCAGCTCTTAGAAGAAGCACATTAAAACGTCAAACGTCATTGACTCCTCGTTTTTATGGCCTGAACTCGTTTGGTGAGAAAGCAACTTGTCAAAATGTCATTGCAGTTATTCTCACGAATATTAAAATCATAGCACTCGGCGCTTTGTCTCCTGCTGCAATATTTGCTCAAATCTGACACTAATTAGTGGGACGCAAAATGTCTTAATTATAGCATAGTGCTACCACAGCCTCGTCAACACGCAGAACATGAATACATTAAAACAAATGAACCTTATGCATTGTGTCTGTTTTTCTCACGTTGCACAAGAGAGCAGTGAATCTGGTTCTTCTCAAGACGCAAGATTACGCGCAGCACGCTAAAATAATATGAACCAGGCCACGCCATTAACTTCTATTTATTTGTGCACATTTATACACAAAACACACTAATTCAAAACGTTTGTGGAAGTTACTTCTGTGATTAGGGATAAGAAGAAGGCTTTGTTCTTGATCTTATAATTGATGCTGTTGTTAATGATAACAGAGTCTGATGTTTCACATATACCACACTGTATACGATTTAGATAAATAAATTAAAAGTATATCAATTAAAAACAAATTATAAATTCAATTAAAGTAAGGTTCCAGTGGTAATAACACATTTTTCTGTTGTACACTGATTATAGGCATCAACAGACATTTTTAATTTGTAAAACCTTTATTTGAACATTTTTTAAATACACTTCTGTTCTAATCTTTAGGGTGAGTAACATGTTTTTAAAATGTTTTTGAAAGTTTTTTTTATATATTAACCAACGCTGCATTTATATGATTAAAAATATAGTAAACATTTAAAATATTATTACAATTTAAAATGACTGTCTGCTATGTGAATATATTGTGAATTGTCATTTATTTCTATGATTTTTTTTTATTTTTTTAGCATCATTATTTCAGTCTTCAGTGTCACATGATCCTTCAGAAGTAGCAACATTAAAGTTTACAATTTTCCTTGTGTAATCTTTATTTTCACAAAAGTGACTATTAAATGAATAAAATGAACAGTAAAAATGTAAAATATTAATACAATTCAAAATGACTGTTTTCTATGTGAATATATTGTAAATTGTAATTTATTTCTGTGATCAAAGCTGATTTTTTTTTTAGCATAATTTCTCCAGTCTTCATTGTCACATGATCCTTCAGAAATCATTCTAATATCAAATTCAAAATTCAAATTTTATTTTATTTTTAATATGCTGATTTGCTGCTCACAACTCATTTGTGATTATTATTAATGTTGAAAACAGTTGTGCTGCTCCATATTTTTGGAAGGTTTTTCTTTAAATAAATGGAAAGTTCAAAAGAACTGCATTCATTTGAAGTAGAAATCTTTTGTGACATTATATACGTATTTACCGTCAGATTTATAAGTAGTAACATTAAAGTTGACAATTTGCCTTATGTGTAATCTTTATTTTCACAAAAGTGACTATTAAATGAATAAAATACAGTAAAAATGTAAAATATTAATACAATTTAAAATGACTGTTTTCTATGTGAATATATTGTAAATTGTAATTTATTTCTGTGATCAAAACTGAATTTTTTTAGCATAATTTCTCCAGTCTTCATTGTCACATGATCCTTCAGAAATCATTCTAATATCAAATTCAAAATTCAAATTTTATTTAATTTTTAATATGCTAATTTGCTGCTCACAACTCATTTGTGATTATTATTAATGTTGAAAACAGTTGTGCTGCTACATATTTTTGGAAGGTTTTTCTTTAAATTAAAAAAAAAAAAAAACTGCATTCATTTGAAGTAGAAATCTTTTGTGACATTATATACGTATTTACCGTCAGATTTATAAGTAGTAATTTTCCTTATGTGTAATCTTTTTATTTTTACAAAAGTGACTATTAAATGAATAAAATACCGTAAAAATTTTAAATGACTTTTTTCTATGTGAATATATTGTAAATTGTAATTTATTTCTGTGATCAAAGCTGAATTTTGACAGTTTTCCTTATGTGTGATTTTTATTCTCACAAAAGTGACTATTAAATGAATAAACGTGAATTACCTTTTAAATAATGTTTAATTTGTTCCTTTTTCAAAGGCATTGCGACCTGAGGAGAACGGAAGGAGAATTAAATTGGAGGCCTAACAGAGAAGCGGGTGTTTTTCAGTCTAGTCATAAAGGAATGTTAAATAAACACTGTGCTTTTGTGTCCTCGCACCACCGGTGCTTTAATAACGCTGCGGACAGCCGTGTGAAAAGGTGGAGTGAGGACGGAGCGTTTACAGTGGCTGTTGGAGGGTGTGAATGGGGTAAGGAGGAGAATTGGGTGGTTGTGTTCATTAGTGAGTGTGTGTGTGTGTTTGTGTTTGTGTGTGTGTGTGTGTGTAAGTAAGTGAGGGTCCTGAGAAGCATTTGATCTCCTACTGAGGGCCTGCTGAGATGCACTGGCTAATTATCATGATCTAATGGCTGCTCCGCATGGACGGAGCCAAACCTGGACTCCCACTGTGAGCCTTTACACATACACACACACCCTCTTCACACCCATCCCTGTGATACACACACCAGCAAAATGACTGAATAGAGCTGAGGTCAAGTTCAGAGAGAAAGAGAGAGAAATGAGCTGTGTGCTGCCTACATAGACAGCTGCCTTCTGAGGGAACATCAGTGTTGAAGAAGTTACTTTGAAACGGTAAATCTACAACAAAAAGATTTGTAACCGTTCAACTACAGTCAAACGACCCTTCTTAAAAATTGTCACCACATTAGCTAGTACCAATACTACTACTAATATATTTTAAAAGTATACTATTTAATATTAAATACTTATATATGACCCTTGACCGCAAAACCAGTCTTAAGTAGCAGGGGTATATTTATAGCGATAGCCAACAATACATTGTACATTGTCAAAATTATAGATTTTTCTTTTATGCCAAAAATCATTAGGATATTTAGTAATTATAAATAGATATTTAGATGTTCCATCAAGATATTTAGTAAATTTCCTAACACAAATATATAAAAAAAATTAATTAGTAAAATGCATTGCTAAGAACTTAATTTGGAAAACTTTAAATTCTTTTTTTGATTTAATTATCAGCTTTCAGATTATGTCTGTGGTCCAGGGTCATTTGTGTGTGTGTGAGTGTGTGTGTTTATATATATATATATATATATACCCCCTAGATACTGCATAGTACGATTTTTAAATATCTTAGCAACCTGACAACCACATAGTAACATGCTAAACACTCAGAACATCCTAGCAACTGCATAGTAACACTAAAACCACTCAGAACAACTTACAACTGACTAGCAACAATCTGGCAACCAACCAGAACATCCTAGAAGGCTGCGTCCTCCAGAGGTCGCATTTGAAGGCTGCATACGTCATCGGAGAAGTCTCATTTAAGAAAAGTAACCATTAAACTGCAAAGTAAAAAATAAATTATAGTATTTTACATCTCACAAGGAATAACAGTCAATTTTATTATGGTTACTTTTCTAAAATAAGACATTATAAGCCTTAATGACGTGTGCAGCCTCCAAATGTGCCCTCCAAAGGACGCAGCCTCCGAAATGAGATGCAGCAACAAACTACACGTGCTAGAACATCAGAACGTTTCAGAACGTTTAACAACCACATAAGCTGTTCAACACCACAAACAACTTAGCAACAGCATAGCAACACATGCAAAATCATTCTGAACATCATAGCAACTGCTTGGCAACAAACCTGCTCAGCAACAACCTGGCAACCATCCAGAATACACAGCAACCACATAGCAACATGTTAAAAAAAAAATCAGAACCACTCTAGTAATCACAAAACAACCATGTTACAACACCCAGAACACCCTAGCAACCACATAGTAACAAACTAAAAACACATGCAACAGCTTAGCAACAACATAGCAAACACACTTAAAATCACTTTGAACGTCTTAGCCACCTGCTTAACAGCAACCCAGCAACCATTGAGAACACTTTAGCAACCACACAGCAACTTTCTAAAATACTCATAACACCCTAGCAACCACTTTTCCATATGTTAAGAACACCCACAACACCTTAGTAACAGCATAGAAGTGCAATAAAAACAACACTAAACATCTTAGCAGCTACTTAGCAAAAACCTGGCAACCACGCAGAATACACTAGCAGCCACATAGCAACTCAGAATACCTTAGCAACAGCACAGCAACACACTTCAAACCAATTTGAACATCTTAGCAACAACCAGGCAACCACCTAGAATAGACTTGCAGCCACATAGCAACACAGAATACCTTAGGAACAGCACAGCAACACACTGCAAACCACTTTGAACATTTTAGCAACAACCTGGCAACCACACAGAACACCTTATCAGCAAAATAGCAATGTACTAAAAACCAGTCTGAACATCTTAGTGACAACTTAGTAACAAAGCTGCTTAGCAACAACCTAGAACACCTTAGTAACAACACAGTAAAATGCTAAAACTCTCAGAACACCTTAACAACAGAATAGCAGCACAGTTGAAATCACTCTGAACATCTTAGCAACTAAAAGTTTAACAACAACACAGAACACCCTAGCAATCATATACTAAAATGTAAAAAAATCTCAGAACAGCTTAGCAACAGCATAGCAACAAAACTGCTTAGCAACAACCTGGCAACCAACCCAGAACGCCTTAGCAACAGCATGGTAATGTACTAAAACCACTCTGAATGTCTTATTGACTACTTAACAACAAAGCTGCTTAGCAACCGTATCAGCGGCACAGTAAAATACCAAAAACTCTCAGAACACATTAGCAACAGTATAGCAACACAATTAAAACAACTGTTAACATCTTAGCAACTGCTTAGCAGCAAGACTACTCAACACAAAACACCCTAGCAACCATATAGTAAAATGTTAAAATCTCTCAGAACAGCTTAGCAACAGCATAGTAACAAAACTGCTTAGCATCAACCTGGCAACCAACCCACAATACATAAGCAACAGCATAGCAACACCGTTAAAACCACTCTAAACATCTTAGCAACTACTTACCAACAAAATTGTTTAGCAGTAACCCAGAACACCCTAGCAAACACAGTAAAATACTAAAAACTCTCAGAACAGCTTAGCAACAGCATAGCAGCACAATTGAAACCACTCTTAACATCTTAGCAACACAAAAGCTTATCAACAACACAGAACACCCTAGCAATCATAGTAAAATGTTAAAAACTCTCAGAACAGCTTAGCAACGGCATAGCAACAACCTGGCAACCAACCCAGAACACCTTAGCAACACAGCATAGCAATGTACTAAAAATCTCTCTGAAGAACTTAGTGACTATTTAGCAAACCAAGCTGCTCAGCAAAACCCAGAACACCCTAGCAACCACAGTAAAACACTAAAAACTGTCAGAACACCAGCATAGCAACACAATTAAAACCACTCTGAACATCTTAGCAACAAAAAAGTTTAACAGCAACACAGAACATCGTAGCAATCAGTAAACTAATAAAAAAAACTCTCAGAACACCTTAGCAACAGCATAACAACACAATTAAAACCACTCTGAACATCTTAGCAACTGCTTAGCAACAAGACTGCTTAACAACAAAACAGAACACCATAGCAGCTAAATAGCAACATGCTAAAAACACTCAGCAACAGCATAACAATGGACTAAAACACACTGAACATCTTAACAACTCCTTAGCAACAACCCAGGACACCCTGGCAACCACATAGCAACATGTTAAACACTCTCAGAATGGCTTAGCAACAGCATAGCAACAAAACTGCTTAGAAACAACCTGGCAACCACATAGCAACATGCTAAAAACACTCAACACATCTTAGCAACTGCATAGCAACACCCTGGCAACCACCTACATCATAGTAGCAAATGCACTTCTAATTTTATCAGGAAATGTAAAACTCGGGTTGTAGTGGCTCATGCTAATTTACTGTGGTAACTGTGGCCGTTTTCTCGTTCTCGTCATGTAACTAGAGTTGGCAGCAGGCGTGTGTGGGACGCCAGAGCAGGAGTCCAGAGCCTCCAGGTACATTAGTGTCTCTGCGTGTGTGTGTGTGTTTCCATGACTTGTGAAAAGTGCCGTGCGTGGGATCGTAAGCGAGAGGGACAGTCGTCAGAGCGGCGGGTGTGTGCGCCAGTGACACCTGTCACCACAACTTACTGTGAGGACCTGCTGCTCAACACCTCCAGCGCTAGCCAGGCTAGCCTCACGCCACAGCTGGGCTGACGGGAGGCGGGACCGGGTTTACCCCGCCCCCAAGCAGGGCTTACGGTCACGGACTGGAGAGGAAGGCATGGGATGGTAGAAGAAAACACGCCGCGTCCTTCAAAGCAACGTGCCCTCGAGAGCAAACGCGAGAGACGAGACCTCAGCAGAGAGAATATTCATTTAAACTTTGCAACATCATAATAGATGGAGGAAATTAACAATTCTGGAGTTGTTTGTAAATACAGCAGGAGAACAGTTGCTTTTTCAAAGCAGATGTTTCTCCTATGATTCTTTTGGAGCAATAAAAATAGATTCAGATGAGTCAGTAGTTTTCTCCAGTGAGAGAACATTTGATGAGAAACATCAAGTTGGAGTTCAGAATGAGATCGTTGAGCTTTGGTTACAAACTTTGGCAAATCTGAGCACAATCTCACTTGAGATCTTTTCTGAAATTTGAGAGTGAAAAACATCTCCATGTAATCTCATTGCATCTACAAGAATAAGGTGAAATATTAAAAAGATCTCACTTGCAACTTTAGTTTTGTATGGCATGAAAAAAAAAATAGCTAATAGCTAATTAGACTTAAGTTCTCAGTTTGGTTTCATTTCATGGTTAACTTTGTCTTAGATGTTTCTCCTAAAATTCTATTGGAGCAATAAAAATAGAATCAAATGAGTCAACAGTTGTCATCCAGCAAAAGTGCAGAGTAGCTTCGACCATTTCATGAGAAGTGTTTGAGTTCAGAATTAGATCTTTTACTTTTGACTGCAGACTTTGGCACATTTGTGAGATTTAGAGGAGATGACTGGGTTTTTATGAGAAAAATCAGCAGCACAAGTCTCTATGTGGTCTCATTGCTGTCTAGAAAAAAATAGATGAAATATTAGAGATCTCATTTGCACTTTTGGTATGGGCAGAAAAAAAAACCCCTCAAAGCTTAATCTTTAATAACGCGAAGTCCCAAGGGAGTTCTCAGTTTTGTTTTGTATTAACTTTGCCTTAGATGGTTCTCCTAAAATCTGTTGGAGATACAAAAATAGACTCAAATGATTTAATGTTTGTCATCCAGTGCCAGAATTCATATTGAGATCTTTGACTTTTGATGGCAGGCTTTGGTATCTTGGCAAATCTAAGCACCGTTTGAGACATTGTTGAGCTCTTTTCTAAAACTCTATCCCTCAGTTTCACAGACAAGGCTTAAGCCTAGTCCTACACTAAAATGTAGGTCTGAGCTATTTCAACTGAAAGAAACTTGCAATGATTGATCTTAAAATATACCAATGCCTTTGTTTTGTCTCAAGATGGACACCAGGAATATTTTTCTAAGGCACAATTCTAAAAATTACTTAAATATCTTAATTGAACTATGGCCTAATCCTTGCTTAGTCAGAGCCCTATCTGTGAAACCAGGCCTTTATGAGCCATGTGAGATTACTGGGTTTTTTTCTCATTGTTTATTAGCTTATTAAGAATCAGCTAAAATATTGGAGATCTCATTTGCAGAGGCTCTCAAGTCTATGATTCTATCTTTGTTTCAATCAAAATTCCAACTTTGTCTCAGATGTTTCTCCTAAAATTCTGTTGGAGAATAAATAGACTCAAATGAGTGAATATTTGTCATTCAATAAGAGTATAGAGACATAAAACGAATGTGAAGCGAATTTAATTAGAAATGTTTGATGTTGAGGTCTTTGACTTTGGATTGCAGGCTTTGGTATCTTGAGAAATCAGAACCCAGTTGAGACTTTGTTGAAATCTTTTCTGAAACAGAAAAAATCAGCAGCTTAATTCTCCATTTAATCTCGTTTCAGTCTAGAAGCATCAGATGAGATATTAAAGAGATTCCTTTTGTAGTTTTCATTTTGTATGAGAAAAAATATTTCTAAGAGGTTATACGTTCATAGAGTACACGAGTACTCTGTCTTAGATGTTTCTCTCAAAATGATATAGGAGAAATAAAGGACAATCACTGCTGAGCACAATTTGAGACATTGGTGAGATCTTTTCTGAGAGTTTTAGGAGAAAAAATGGCTTTCAATAGCTTTCAGTTTTCCTTTTGAACAGGCAGAAAATAAATTAATTTCTCAGAGGTTACTCGTTAATAGCTCTAAAGACTTGAGAGTTCTCATTTATGTTTAATTTAAGTACCAATATTTTGAGAACATCTTGAGATCTTTTCTGAAACTGTAGAGGAGACACAAGTGAGATTACTGGGGTTTCAAGAGAAAAGATTCAGCATCAAAAGTCTCCATAATCTCATTGTTGCAGATTTAAGAGTTCTCATTTTTGTTTCATTTGGTTAACAACTTTGTATCTTATAAAATTAAAAGACGCTCACTTCTGAACACATTTGAGACATCTCTCAGAGGCTCTCAAGTCTCTGTTCGAGATCTTTAATAAATCTTCAAAGTAGACATGAGGGTACTGGGGTCTTTATTCTAAAGAGAAAATCCAGCTTCTATGTTTTGTCTCTAAGAAGCAGTTGAGACATTAAAGAATTGTGAAAATTGTGATTTTTCTTGTGCAAACTACTTCTTAAAATGTCTATCCCCTGGTTTTATTTGAAAAACCCCTGACGGCTTTCCTCTCATTAACGCAAACACAGTGGCTTATAAATGCGATGTAATATTCTGAACGTTGTTGTTGGTAATGGCTGTAAATGTTGGTGTCGGGCAGCGCTGGGATGGGGGTGAGAGCGAAGAGAGGGGGAAAAAAAAGCTTGTTTGGTTCAGGAACCATTTAACAACTTCCTCTGGAAATTGAAAAAGGAAATAGTTTGGGGAAGGATTGCAGGAGGGGGGAGAAATGAAGCCCATATGAATTCCAGATGAAACAGTCGTACGGGGGGACGCA
This sequence comes from Cirrhinus molitorella, assembly GCA_033026305.1. Classification (NCBI taxonomy): domain Eukaryota; kingdom Metazoa; phylum Chordata; class Actinopteri; order Cypriniformes; family Cyprinidae; genus Cirrhinus; species Cirrhinus molitorella. The sequence goes on from CM065130.1 coordinate 35,725,502, forward strand.
CAGAGATATTGATGGCAGACGCAGGCGAAGCTGTTCAGGAATCGTGTGTGTGTGTGTGTGTGTGTTTGGGGGGGTGGGGAGGCTGGTGTTTATGAGGTCATTTACCAAACTCATGTTTTCAACATTTCCTCTTGACTTTAATTTTTTTGCTTTGTTCTCTACTAATTGTTTCCATCCCAGCGAGACGAGAGAGTTTGAGAAATGTGCTTTCTGCAATTCTCTTGCGCTTTCTCGATTACATGTACAGTCCTATCTTAGAGTGAAAATGCTTCTACTTTGCAAATGCAATTTACAAATTATAATCTCAGCATAATGACTGTAAGTAGATTTGAAAAAATGAAAATTCAAAATTGACGCTGTAAATACATGCTCTCACTATTTTAACCCATCGTCTCCAGCCATCTTATGTAATGTAATCTATTCATGTTTGTTCTTGTTGAACAGCTCGTTTCACTCCGTAATGCATCAGATTGCAGAAGTAAAGTGTGAGTGACTGACTTTAACATGCATAGAAAAATGCTTTAGTATTTGGTGTTTCTTTTGCTTGACAGCAGCACTGAAGGTACGTGAACAAAACCTGACGATCATGTTCTCCAGCATTATTTGAGATGATTTTGCTGAAAGCACCTTGAGCTTCAATGGAATCAAGAAAATCTAACCTTCTGTGAAAAGAGTCACACTTCTTTACTTATTTGCATACATTTCTTTAGTCACCTACTAATGTGCACACTATTTGTGAATTCAGTTATTTTAAGATAACATATGTGAACCTCAACCACAAAAAGTAGCAGGTATATTTGTAGCAGTAACCAAAAATTCATTGTGTGGGTCAAAATGATCAGTTGTTTTTTATGCCAAAATCATTAGGATATTAAGTAAAGATCATGTTTCATGGAGATATTTTGTAAATATATCAAAACTGAATTTTCGACTAGTAATTAGTGCATTTCTAAGAACCTAATTTGGTCAACTTTAAAGGTGATTTTCTCAGTATTACATTTTTTTTGCACCCTCATTTTCCAGTTGTATCTCGGCCAAATATTGTCCTGTCCTAATGAACCATACATTAATGGAAAACTTGAATAATTATTTATTCTATGAATTATTTTCAGATGATGTATAAATCTCAGTAAAAAAAAAAACAAAAAAAACTTTTGAGTGGTTTTGTGGTCCATGGTCACAAATATAAAATATATATTTTTTCTTATATTATTAGTATTATTTTAAAGCGTTTATATTTTATTTTAAAATAAAATAATTTTAATTCTTCTTCCTATAAGTAGTGTTATTATTTTAAAATATATATAGTAGTGCTGTCAAATGATTAATCGCGATTAATCGCATCCAAAATAAAAGTTTATGTTTACATGCTATATATTTGTGTACTGTGTATATTTATTATGTATGCATGCATATATTAAGGAAAAATATTTTGGATTTATATCTAAAATATTTACATTTATTTATAATCTAAATTGTATACAGGTATAAATATAATAAATATAAATATTTTGTTTTAATATATACATGTATGTGTGTGTATTTATATGTACATAATAAATATACAAAGTAAACACACATATATATTATGTAAACATAAACTTTTATTTTGGATGTGATTAATCGCGATTAATCGTTTGACAGCCCTAATATATAGTTTTCTCATTTTAAAATAACATCAAATCCAGTTCTTAGTGTACACACACACATTTTTGCTCTGTTTCATTATCTGAAATCTAGTAGGAAAAACCCAACTGCTGTGTGACATACATCAAGCAACAGTCATTTTCTGATCTACTGCCCTGATTATTCATGAAGCGTTTCACTGTCAGTCTGGTTTACAGTACAGCTCCATCATATAAACTGTTCTGTTTGCACTTGCATACATCCAGATCATTCGGAGCATGTGCAGAGTGACAGACATCTGTCATGCTTTTAAGCATCAGTGTGTTTTTTCTTTCCTCATTCAACCACTTATTGATCCTTCACACATTCTAATGCGATTTCATGTGCTTGTGGGAAAATAGGAAAAACCGTAGCGTGTGTGATGATGACTCATTTAATAACCTTATCTATGCAAAGTTATATCATGATTATGTAAAGCTGGTAACGTTTGCACTAAATGTGCAAAGCTACCAGAAAGTACCTGTTACATAAAGAAAGGAATTACTTGTGATGCGTAACCTGAATTTCATTCACCTAGAAAAGTAGGTCAAAAAAAGAACATTCATTTAAGGACTGAAACAACAATATGAGAATCACGTTTCTGCTTGAGCACCAAAAATGCAAATGTGTCACATAAATATTTTACATTTAAAAATGTATTTTTGTGTGCATTTGTTGCACACTGGAAATGTGAGACTGATTCTATTGATGCAAAAAGCCTCCAGGCCTGAAGTTGCAGAGTTTGACATGGAAGTTTCAAGCCAAACGGCATACTTGTACGGTGAGTGTTAGACTTCTTTAAATGTTAGCTATTTACAATCAGATCAGTGGATTTATGCTGGATGTTCTTCTGAACACATGCAGTAGTCTTGCTTTTATTTCATAAGTTTGAGTATTTAAGAAGCTTGTTTTGTAGATTATATATATATATATATATATTAGATCAGACAGTTTTACTCATTTGTGTATTTGCATTTAAGGAAATCAATGGCAGTTTTAGCGTTAATGCTGCGTTATACCTTACCTAAACTACTAAACCAACTGAAAACAACCAATGACTAATCATTTTAAAGTAGGATCAAAGCCAAGCGTAGAAGATTGATGAGGATAAAGGGTGTTTGCCCTGAGGTGTAGGAGCTGTTGTTTTTTTTTTTCTCAGTCTCTTTGGTGAATGTTTCATTTTTATCAGGCTGATCAGAATGTGAACTTCAAACAAGAACTTTGTACTAAAAAGAGCCTGTGTGTGTGTGTGTGTGTACATGTACAACAAGACACTGATGCAGCTTTCAACATGCAGCGCGTGAGTAAACACTGATGAGTTGCTGTTTGATTGTAAATTGGAAATCTCTTAGCCTGGAAATTTTAAAATGTCCTGATATTTCCAGGTACCTCATTACTGTGTTTCTCTTACAGTTAACTAATAAATAAAACTACAATTAAAACCATAAAAACCTGTAATAAAATAAACGTTAAGTGAAATAAAAAAAAATAATAATAATAATCAGCTAGCTGCCAAGCCAATTTCTCATTTTAATTTAGTTAAATAAATTATTAATTGAATTTAATAATATTTCTTGTAATATTTATTTCTAGTATTTCATCTCTTTATAAAATGAGGTAGTCAAAATGAAGGAAAAAAATACATGCACACACATGTGACCCAGGACCACAAAACCAGTTTGCAGCAATAACCAAAAATACATTATATGGGTCAAAATTATCAATGCTTCTATTATGCCAAAAATCATTAGGATATTAAGTAAAAATCATGTTCCATGAAGATATTTTGTAAATTTCCTATTGTAAACATATCAAAACTTAATTTTTGATTAGTGATATGCATTGCTAAGAACTTCATTTGAACAACTTTAAAGGCGATTTTTTTGCTAAATCTTGTCCTGTCCTATTTAGCTATCAGATGATGTATAAATCTCAATTTTAAAACAATGGCTGGTTTTGTGGTCCAGGGTCATATATAATTGATTTATTACCATAATTTAGTTGAAAAAATAAAAGGAAATTTAACACAAAAGAAATGTCTAATTTATAAGAAATAGTACAGATGCTGAACTGTTTTTATGTAAATGACGGTCAGATGTTGTTCTTCCACTGAAGCTAAAGATGCTCTTTAGAAAATCATCTCAAATCACGCTGGACAGCATGATGATCTGGTTTGTGTTCATTTCAGCCACAGCACCGCTGTCATTAAATCAGAAAAGGAACGTAAGGAATAATAAGATGCGCTCTCTCTTTATGCACAGATACAGTGACCAGACTCATCAAATGTCATCAAGCACCTCATTACATCTGCCGTATTTAACTAAATTTATATTCCCACAGTACACTGATTATTACGTGTGTGTGAGAGCGCTCCATGTTTAAGTGTGGTGAACCTCAGCGTTGCCCGTGTAACCTGGATCTGCTGAGAGTTCCCAGAGCTCGACTCCTCCCGGATCCACGCACATCCCGCACACATGGGTCTGCCTCTGAACCGCTGCAGACGGGACAGTTTAATGTTCCTGTGCCTGCAGAGCAGCTGTGATGACGAGCGCTTGTTTAGTCACACACAAACTTGAACCTATTTAAATACTCAATATTTGACTTTGAAAAATTATACAACACACTTTACCTCAGTAAAAAGTACCATGATGAATATGAAAATCCGAACAGAAGGATTACAGTCTGAAGAAAAAAAAAAACGTAGTTTGAGTAGAGCTAAAAAAGGTGATTATTTTATATTTATTTATCATTTCATAACTATGAAATGTATCAAAGTACCGTGACATTATATATCATATTTGTGGACCTGGACCACAAAACCAGTCATAAGTCGCTGGGGTGTATTTGTAGCAGTAGCCAAAAGAAAACTGATTTTTCTTTTATGCCAAAAATCATTAGGATATTAAGTATCATGTTCCATGAAGATATTTTGTAAATTTCCTACTGTAAATATATCAAGACATATTTTTTGATAAGTAATATGCATTGCTAAGAACTTCATTTGGACAACTTTAAGGGCGATTTTCTCAATATTTGAAATTTTTTGCACCGTCAGATTTCAGATTTTCAAATAGTTGTATATATTGTCCTATCATTAAAAACCATACATCAATGAAAAGTTTATTTATTCAGCTTTCAGATGGTGTATAAATCTCAATTGTAAAAAAAGAAAAGAAAAAAAAAAGACCCTTATGATTGGTTTTGTGGTCAGGGTCACATATATTCAGGAGTGAATAATTTAGTTTATTTACATTCCTAGTTTAGGAATATACATTAATTTTTTATATGAATTGTATATAATAATAATAATATATATTTTTTATTTATATATGTTATAATTTTTATAACGTATACATTTAGAAATATATACATTTATACAAATTATTTTAAATGATATATAGACTATTATTATACAATTAAAATTATAACTATAACTATAATAAAACTATATATGTGACCCTGGACCACAAAACCAGTCTTAAGTGTATTATTTTTTTTATTTTTTATTTTTGAGATTTATACATCATAATAAATTAGCTTTTCATTGATGTATAGTTATATTAGGATAGAACAATATTTGGCTGAGTTGCAACTATTTGAAAATCTGGAATCGAATCGTAATATAGAGAAAATCACCTTTAAAGTTCTTAGCAATGCATATTACTAATCAAAAATTAAGTTTTGATATATTTCCAGTAGGAGATTTACGAAATATTGTCATGGAGTATGATCTTTACTTAATCTTTACCTATTGATTTTTGGCATAAAAGAAAAATTGCTAATTTTGACCCGTACAATGTATTTTTATACAAATATACCCATGCTACTTAAGACCTGAAAATGTCTCGTTGAGGGTCACAAATGGTGTTTTAGATATGTATAATGGCATTTTGTATGTTGGAGTAATCTGTTAATAATAATTTGGTAATCAAAGTGCCATGATATTTTATTTCAGTAATGAATCATTTGATATATTTGTATTCTTGAACTTTAAGAATCGGTGTACAAAGCACAATGAAAATATAACAGCGACTTTTTGTGTGTGGTCGATTACGTCATTATGCCCTGGTGGGAAATTGTGGGAATTAATTAAAGATGACCTTGTTGAGGCCGTCATTTCCACTCAGCGGACAGTCGGATGGCAACCTTCGCTTACTCACATTTGTTTTAATTTACTGCCGTGGTAATGGTTGTTATAAGGCAGCCGTTGGCGCTAAAGCCTCCTCATTAATTAAAAGAGCATCATGGGTTGTAAGAGGCTCAGAGGCAGATGTTAAGTTGCTCAGGGTTGTCAAACACTCGTGTATGGAGGGGAATCGTGTGTTTATCTGTCTGGAATAACCTCAAGACATGGATATTGTGAGCAGCTTTTTTTTTCTATATTCTGTTAGATGTGTATAGGATCGAACATGATCTGACCTCTGCGCTTTAGATCACGCTTCAAGTTACAATTAGATCTAATTGAGAGAAGCTTTTAAGATATAAAGCATTTATTTAGCATTTGGTGAGAACATAAATGAGATAATCTGAATAATCTGTTTCTCCTAGAAAGGAGTGAGATTAAGTCTCCTGTTTCTCAGATGTTTCTCCTTCAGTGAGTGTCTCAAATGTTCAGATTTGCCAAAGTCTGCAATAAGAAGTCAGAGATCTTCATATGAGCTCATAATCTGATCTGAATTGCTATGCACATTCATTTTATAGCTTTATACTTAATGATATACTTGCTGCATGCGTGTGGTTTTATTTGTCCCCGTGAATTTTAAGAGCCACATCTGAATTAAATGAAACATAACTGAGAACTTTGTTAAATTTTATAATCTGAGCAATATAATTTTCCTCTGGGCAGCAAACGCAAACCATGATCACATTTCCAGATTTACCAGATTCCAGTTCAACAGACATGCTAAACAGGCCTGTGTAATAATATAGCAGTCGCTTTTATTAACCGGCCTTAATTAAAAATAATCTCTTTTTATACTGTATATATTTTTGTTGTCTCTTTCTATTGACTTGATTGACGTTTAGGGGCTGTTTAAATGAGTTCCTGTCAAAGTCAGTTTTATAAATATGGTGCAGATTAAAAAACAAAGGATGGGATTGTATTTTCACTTTATTTCTTCTCAATTACAGGCGTTTATATCTGAAGACCACCGTCACAGAGAATGAGAGCGCTCTCTAGTGGCCACTGCTAACTAAAGAAACACCACAGTGCTTTTGGGGCTCTTATGCCAAGGTCAGTTTTTACTGGCTTTGTGCATCTTATGCGCATATTTTGCAAAGTGGTAACTGTTTTGACCAGCTGTATTTGCTGATTTGAAATGCATTGGCATTTTGAAATATAGCTCATTAAAAATATATTGTTGAAGTTAGTTTGCATGAGGGAAATGTGTGTGTTGTGGCGTTACATGCTATACCCTATTTAAAATATTTAAAATTGTATATTTAATAAAAAAAGGCAGTTTTTTTGGTATTAAAGGCTCTGGCCACCACTTTATTTATAAATCTTAATAGACACTACATTTCAAAGGTTGGGGTCAGTAAGATTTTTTTGATGATTGTAAGATGCAATTTATTCCTGTGATCAAAGCTGATTTTTAGCATCATTACTCCAGTCTTCAGTGTCACATCTAATATGCTGATTTGCTCCTCAAGAAACATTTATGATTATTATCAGTAAGGTAGTTTGCATGAGGGAAATCAACATGTGTTGTGGCTTGACAAAGGCTGCATTTATTTGATCAAACATACATAAAAAATTGTGAAATATTTTTAAATAATTGTTTTCTCTGTGAATGTATTGAAAGATGTAATTTATTCCTGTGATCAAAGCTGAATTTTCAGCATCATTACTCCAGTTTTCAGTGTAACATGATCCGTCAGAAATCATTCTAATATGCTGATTTGCTTCTCAAGAAACATTTATGATTATTATCAGTAAGTTAGTTTGCATGAGGGAAATCAATGTATTGTGGCGTTACATCCTATACCCTATTTAAAATATTTTACCTTTTTGGTATTAAAGGAACTGGCCGCCACTTTATTTATAAATCTTAATGGACACTATATTTCAAAACTTCGGGGTCAGTTTTCTATACAAGTCTCATATGATCACCAAGGCTGCATTTATTTGATCAAAAATGTTATATATATATTTACAATTTAAAATAATTGTTTTCTATGTGAATATATTGTAAGATGTATTTTATTCCTGTGTTCAAAGCTGAATTTTCAGCATAATTACTCCAGCCTTCAGTGTCACATGATCCTTCAGAAATCATTCTAATATGCTGATTTGCTTCTCAAGAAACATTTATGATTATTATCAGTAAGTTGCCTGAGGGAAATCAACATGTGGTTTGGTGTGACATTCTATACCCTATTTCAAATATTTGAAATTGTATATTTAATAAAAAAATATATATTTTAAATAACAATAGGGCAATTTTAAAATGTCTTTTTGGTATTAAAAGAACTGGCCACCACGTTATTTATAAATCTTAATGAACACTACATTTCAAAACTTTGGGGTCAGTACAATTTTTTTATGTTGTTTATACAAGTCTCATATGCTCACCAAGGCTGCATTTATTTGATCAAAAATACATAAAAAATGTTACATATTTTTACAATTTAAAATAATTGTTACTATGTGAATATATTGTAAGATGTAATTTATTCCTGTAATCAAAGCTGAATTTTCAGCATCATTACTCCAGTCTTCAGTGTCACATGATCCTTCAGAAATCATTCTAATATGCTGAAACATTTATGATTATTGTCATTATTGTTCATGATTTTAATAAGTAAAAAAAAAAAAACACAGCATTTATTTGAAATATAAATATTTTGTAGCATTATAAATGTCCATGCTGTCACTTTTAATTACCTTAATGCGTCTTTGCTGATTAAAAACATTAGTTTATGTAAAAAAAAAACAAAAAAAAACAATCAAATGCATGTGTATGCATGCATAAACATACCATTCCTTGAGGTACGTGTAACAACTCAAATGCAATAAAATATTCTATTGAAGGGCCAACAACAGTGAACACAACAATAGCCGCTACAAATGGCTCTCCAATCGGAATTCCAAGGTTGTCCCAGACCGATTGTTTGCATGATTGAGGTGAGGTCAGCCGCAGTATGACTTCTGCTCCTCACAGAGTGTTTCAGGCTGGGCCGTTGAATAGCCGTCCCGGCCTGTAATTACCGGGTCCATTGCCCGGCCTATTGTCATGCATAGACGAGCAGGCACGACCCAGGGAGCGCAGACAACATGCCAAACTAAATGTGGGGTGTGGCGGGTCACCTAGATCACCATCTCCTGATAATTACCCACAAGCCTCAGTCAGTAAAGGTGGAGGGGTCTGGGGGAAGGCGCAGGTTCCCACACAAAAGAAAAAAAAACACAATAAACACATAGCTACATAATGACTTGTCTTACCTTGCCTTTTTTCTCCTCCCTTACAATGGAACTTACTCATTTCTTTTGCTTTATAATTACCATGAGTGAGAGCAGGTGGGGTGAAGCTGCGAGTGAATTGCTACACAAGTCCAACCCTTTAAAGCCCAGATTGGCTTATGATAGGAGGAGAAGATCGCTCTTGTTTAAGGTGTCGGCTTTGCAAATTTCAAGATTTTTTTTATAAATGAACATATACGAGCGTTAGGTTCGGAAACGGCCAACGCCGTTTGATCGCGGGATAAAAGTTATGGCACATCCCGTGTGGTTTTCCTTAAACTTTATATAAGGCGTAAAAGCACTTTCTACCGTCCCCAGGGCAGTAGTTACCAGGTGAGCCCAAAGAGTATAATTAACTAAGACTGTTGCAGTTAAAGAATATAGAGCGTGTCAGAGAGGCTTCTGTCAACTTTGGCCTTCGGCAGAAAACGGGGATTAAATTAGTCATAGGTTCCTCTTTGTGTATGTGCATGTAGCCAGAAGGCCTGTGTTATGAAGATACAGATATGTAGACGGATAGATAGATATTAAGTGAAAGTATAGTTGAAGTATTAAGTTTTTTATAATGTTCAAAACATGTTTCTTCTTGGTTATGTGAACATTTGAGGAACATTCCAGTTTATCTTTTTCAAAATGTTACATTTGAATGTTCTCTCAATATTTAACACATTTTTTTTTTTAAATATTTAAACTTTTTTGGTTTAGTGTAACATTGCATTCATTTTAAAAGCGTTATCAGAATATTATTTTTAAATTGTTTTTAAATGTGTATTTTTAATTCTCCTTCGAACATTTTTGCTTGGTTATGTGAACGTTAAAGGAACATTCCATTCTGGACCACCAAACTAGTCAAACGGGTAATTTTTTTTTTTTTAATTGAGATTTATGTATCATCTAACGCTAAATAAATCAACTTTCTAATGATATGTGACCCTGGACCACAAAACCAGTCTTAAGTGTCAATTCTTCGAAATTAAGATCTATACATCATCTGAAACTTGAATAAATAAGCTTTCTATTGATGTATGGTCTGTTATGATAGGACAATATTTGGCCGAGATACAACTATTTGAAAATCTGGAATCTGAGGGTCCAAAAAAATACAAATATTGAGAAAATCGCCTTTAAAGTTGTCCAAATTAAGTTCTTACCAATGCATATTACTTATCAAAAAATACATTTTGATATATTTACGGTAGGAAATTTACAGAATATCTTAATGGGACATGATCTTTACTTAATGTCCTAATGATTTTTGCCATAAAAGGATCAAAATCAATAATTTTGACCCATACAATGGTTTTTTTGGCTATTGCTACAAATATACCCCAGCGACTTAAGACTGGTTTTTGTGGTCCAGGGTCACATGTATGGTTTGTTAGGATCGGACAATATTTGGCCGAGATACGACTATTTGAAAATCTGGAATCTGAGTGTGCAAAAAAATCAAAATACTGAGAAAATCGACTTTAAAGTTGTCCAAATGCAGTTCTTAGCAATGCATATTACTAATCAAAAAATATGTTTTAATATATTTACAGTAGGAAATTTACTAAATATCTTCATCAGATTTTTACTGATTTTTAGCGTAAAATAAAAATCTATAATTTTGACCCATACAATGTATTTTTGACTATTGCTATAAATACTGTATATCCGTGTGACTTAAGACTAGTTTTGTGGTCCAGGGTCATATTTCTGAATATTTTTTAAACATCCAAATGAAAAATAAAAAAAAATAAAATAAAAAAAAGAATGTTTCTTCTTGATTTTTAGAGGAACATTCTATTCTATCATTTTGAAAACCTTAAGAGTCACATTTGAATGTTCTCTAAATGCTTAAAACACCCTTTATTCATTTTTAAAGAATGCATTTTTCCTTGCTTGTGTGAACGATAGAGGAGCATACCTTTGTATAATTTTGCAACCATTATGATATTATTTCCGAATGTTTTTTTTAAATGTTCAGAACATTCAGATTTGAAAAAAAAAAAAAAAAAAAAAAATTGGTTATGCAAATGTTACAGAAACATTCCATTCTATAATTTTGAAAATGTTCTATTGTTATTAATGAAGAACTTTACTGAATTGTTCTGAGCAAGTTCTGAGAATGACAAATAGCATCATGAGGGTGTTCTGAGAACATTGTTCTAAGGATGTTTTCTGTCAACATAATGAGAACGTATATCAGATCTTAATAACATAAGAATGTTCCATAAACGTAATTTTTGGAACGCTTGCCTAACATTTACATCAGATAGATAGATAGATAAATAGATAGATTGAAAGTTCTCCAACTATCCACCACAGAAACAAAGAGAAAGAGACAGAAGGCGGCGGCATCTAAACACACTGACATTTGCTTTGGATTTAGGCAGGACGTCTCATCTGGTGAGGATTGGTTGAAGTGCACAATGAGCCTCTGTCCCATGTACGCTTTTGTGTTGTTTTGACTTTTTTTTATGTAAAGTGGTGGCACATGAGGAGGGGCGGGCTGGACATTTTCCCTCCATTATGTTTTAATCATCTTTGTTTCTAGCAGTTCAGAGAAGCTTTTCTTCTCCTGGCTCTCTTTCATTCTTCACCCGCCCCTCTTTTAATCGTCTCTGTCAACTCAAAGCAGCACAGTCAGATATGATCCCTTTTAGTGTTTATTTACCCCTAAACAACCAGATAAGCATATGAAGGGAAACGTCCCGAGGGCTGAGAGAAGCCAAGCGCAGGCGCTTGAATTACCCCCTGAATTAGAGAATACCTGAAACAATACATGATGCAGCAGAACAAAGGCCACGGAGACGATTGTTGTTTGCGTGTCTCAAAGAGGCAGCTGCGTGGAGAACAGGGAAGGTGGCTTGTAATATAATGAAGCGAGGTGAGACGTTGTTTCAGTAAATTGTCAGCGCCAGGACCCTAGCGTGACAGCGCTGACTTTGTAGACTCAAGCTCTGACTGACAGATGCATTTGGTTGTCTTCTTTTGTCTGAAGAACGGATGGGAATCTGTGAGAAGGGGATGGGGTCCGGTTGCCTCGTCTCTCAGAACATGACAGAACTGCCTCTGGCCTTTGCTGAGGATGCGGCGTATCTTTTACAAAGTCAATCACAATATTTCTATAACATATCGCTACTTGAATACAAATATGTTCATGTGCAATACTGAATTAGCCCAGTGTTTGTGTATTCTTGAGAGGCTGCTCTTTTATAACTCAAGCCTACCGGTCTACATATCATATTTAATGCTTACATTTAGGCCTTTAATTATCAACATCATCAAAATGTGTTAAAAAAACTGTTGCACACAATCTACTACATGCCTACTATCATCTGATTGATAGTTCACACTTTTTAATTGTACAAATGTGATCCTGGACCACAAAACCAGTCATAAGGGTCATGTTTAAATTGAAATTTATACATCTTCTGAATTAATAAACTGTCTGTTGATGTATGGTGTGTTAGGGTAAGCAATATTCGAGATACAACTATTTGGAAATCTGGAATCTGAGGGCACAAAAAGAACAAAATATTGAGAAAATTGCCTTTAAAGTTGTCCAGTTGAAGTTCTTAGCCATGCAAAGTACTAATCAAAAATTAAGTTTTGATATATTTATGGTGGGAAATTTACAAAATATCTTCATGGAACATGATCTTTACTTAATATCCTAATGATTTTTGGCACAAAAGAAAAATGTGTAATTTTGACCCATACAGTGTTTTTTTTGGCTATTTCTACAAATATGGACTGGTTTTGTGGTCCAGGGTCACAAATGTCCACCTTCAACTTGTGCTTCACATGTTTTTTTTGCTGTCAGATCTTGACAGATTTTTATAAAGTAAAAGTAAGAATAATTTGCAATATTGTGAGTAATATTTCAAGCTGAAAAGCTTTATTTGATTATCCATAAAATCATGTTCAAATGTGAGTCAAATCATCAGGTTCATCTCCCGGTCATCATTGTATTGCATATTCCATATTATTTGATAATCAAACATTTAAATATCTTACAAAGACATATTATTGCATTATTGCAAACGGCACGTTTTTTCTCCGTTGGGGCCTCTGAATAAAAAAAAAATGTTTTTTTCTCCATATTTTTACTATTTTATACTATATGAGCCATAAAAGTGCGATGTATCAAATATAATACATTTTCTGTTAAATTGCTCCATTTAAAAAAAAAAAAAAAATCTGACTATTATATAATGTTAATTATTTAATTAATTAATTAATGTCAAGTTCTACAGGGTCTCTTTTTTTTCCTTCAAAAAAGTTCCTTTGTAATTCTTTTAAAGAAATACACTTAATTTCATTAGAAATGTCTTGAGATCGCAGACTTTGCTATTTTGCAAATCTCTTTTTTTTTAATTGTAGATTGCTGGTCTTTCTCTAAGGAGAAACATCTAAATTGTCTCCATTTGTTCTCTATTTTATCTCTGTGCTGAAATGTCATTTGCATGGTTATCTCTGCAGCTTTTATCACTGTGTTTTGGGCTGAGACATTCAAACGTTAAGCAAATCCTTACAATGGGCCACAAAACGTGCCCTTCCAGAAGAGCAATGCATTTGTAAGTTGCAAATGATGGTGCACCTTGTAAAATTAAGTCAGTAGTAAATGTAAATGACAAACTGCTAAATGCATAAAAGCTGCTATATGCATAAAGTAAAGTTTTGGGAATGCGTGGTTTTAATTAGTGGGCCAAATATGCCACCTATTTTGAAAGGCTTTTCTTGTGAAGTAAGAAAAATAGGGCTGGTAACCACATCACGAGGTAATTGCAGTTTGGCAGGTGTGTCATAATGAGCAGAGATAGAGCGCCCAACAGGATGCAAATGAATTTTGGCTCGGGGCGCTTCCAGCGCTATGCATTCAAGGCAATTAAGAGACTGCCACTTTCTACAACAGGGGTCAGATTCCCTACAGATCATCCCAATATGACATGAAAGATCTAAGAGAGCAGCTCGGCGTGTCAAAACTTGACGCGAGTTGGGGTGGCGATGAGTTGGATGAACTTTGATAGACATCAGAAATCTGGGAAACAAAAACAAGGTCTATTTCTGCCAAGAAAAAGGAAGAATAAAAAAGGAAGGCCGTTTCTTTAGGAGATTATGCAAGCGTGTTTGGATGGGAAGGAGTTCAGATAATAATGAAACAATTAAAGGCTTTAAGGCTGACCTGAGCTGTAAAACTTTTTTTTTTTTTCCACTCCACCTTTGCATAAATCAAATGAAGAATGCCGAAGTTAAGGACCTGAAATCTATCTCATTCTCTTTATAGGGCTTGACTGGACTGATTACGCGGTCACCCCACCCCAAACCCTTTCCTTCCCATGATGCCTCGGGCTACGACGCCACACCCCGCGACAGCACTCCCCCCTCCTGAGTGGGCCGGTCTCTGTGCAGGTGGGACAGGTAATTAAACTTTTACATCGACTCTCTTCTCTGGTGTAAATCAGCTTACTGTCACAGATCCATTCTGCTGGAAATGACGGCAAGATCAGGGCTGGAGCAGTTCAAACAAAATGATAAAAAGAAAAGCTTTCATTATTTACTCACCCTCATGCTGTTCCAAACTCATATAAATACACAAAAGGACAATCTTCACATAACACGTATTTCATAGGGATTGAAAAATGCTATTCTTTGTCTTAAATTTGATCAAAATTACAGATAATAACAAAATAACTTAAAAAAAAATAATAATAAAGAAATATCTCAAATATATAATATATATATATATAGTATAAAAATAATAATGCAATTTTTTTATTACTTTCTCTCTCTCAATGTTTGAAAATATGTGTTTTAAATAAAATATATATATTAATATACTAAAATAATATATAAAATGTAAAAAAACAAAATTAACATACATTTTTTACTTATTAAATGTGTGTGTGTATATATATATTTTTTTATTTATATTTTAGATTTTTGTAGTAATCAAAACAGTAAATGTTTAAAAAATGTTATATATGTATATAATGCATTTAATTTACTTAATACTCTCTCTCTCTGTCTCTATTATTATTATTATTATTATATACAGACTCAAAATACTACATAGATTTGAAAATGTTGAAAAATGTATTAATTTTTTTTAAATAAAAAATAGATATTAATATACTAAAATGTGTAATATATAAAATGTTGAAATAATATTTCCATGCATCTTTTATAATTTATTTATATTTTATATTTTTGTTTTTGTTTTAGTATTTTTTTATTTATTACTTTCTCTCTCTGTCTCTGACTCTGTATATAGCAATATATAGAGAGAAAGAGTCAAAATACTAAATAGATTTGAAAATGCGTTGAAAATACATGCATTTTATTTTTTACTTAATAAATATGGAAATGTATATATTTAAATTTATTTGTATTTTAGATTTTTGTACTAATCAAAGTAAATATGTACTAAAACATAGTAAATATGTAGTAATATAGTAAATATGTTTAAAAATGTTATATATAGTGATTTTTAATCAAAATATAACGCTTTTCAAGCTTTAGTATTTTGAGTTTGTATTTAAAGTATATAGTGTGTGTGTATGTATATATGTATATATATAATATACACACACACACACACACACACACACATATATGTATATATATACACACAGATATATATAATTTTTTTTTTTGTACTTTTGCAGTCTGTTAAACAAACACTTCACACAAATGATGTATGCTTGTATATTAAAAGTTTAACAAATGCAAAATATGTACATTTTTACTCGTGGACCCTTGACTTCTTTTGTTAAATCATTCTTCTTTGGACTGACTTATAGTTGCTATCTGCACAGAGCAGTCAAACTGTTGTGGGGTCAGATGGATTTCACAGATGGCATATTTTGTTCTAACAGTGTTTTGTAATTGGAAATCATGTATTTTAGTGTTGACATGATTAGCATGCTTCTGTTTGCTTCAAAGCTGTCTTCTTGCAGCTGTGTTGACACTGATGAATTTACTAGCGAAGAGCCCGAGGCAGACCATCACATCACTGGGAATAGCTCACATGCCTCTCACTGCCAAAGCAGCTCAGCCTCCATCTTAAAACTAGATGAATAGCGCCTTGTTTCTTTCGCTTTGACCTTTTCTCCGATGCAAGTTTTGATCTGAAACCTGTTAGAAGAATTTTCTGCAACACGCACTTCACTAAAACAAAACCTTCAAATATTGTGATACAGAAATAGTTCTGGATGGAAGCCTTGTTAAAAATCAAACAAACAGGCTATTCCATGAGCTCTCTCTAAAGATCCTAACCGTTAACGAAAGAATGTGTTGACAGCCTAAAGCAAATATGTACAAATTGCATAAATATAGAGTCAAACAAAAACCCCGGAGATGTTTGCAAATATATTCAGAAGGAAATAAAATAGATTTCATGGCTATTTATATATGTTTTGTTTAAAAATACATCTTTGTGTGTTTACACACCCATCTCACAATGAGCTGCTCATTTGCATCACAGCGATCACGCTATAAACTTCTCACCGAATATGAATCAGGAATCATTTGAATTGTACGCCAGGAGGCTGAATATGTAAAATATCAATTTAGAGTTTATTCAAAGAAACCAAAAAAAGGAAATATGATTTCTTAACTTAGCAAGTATTTTCAGTCGGTAGATGAAACAAGAAAATACTTTGGATTTGTTGATTCTTTGGAACAGGTAAAGTTTAAGGAAGAGGAAACGCTCTGACAGGTGAAGATCCCCTTGTCTGATGAGCGTAACATAAAAACCGTGCCGACGTTCAGGAGTCAGAGGGGTTTTGCATACATATATATTGCCTGTAATGAGCTTGCCTTCCGGGTTCAACCCTTCAGCTAAACACAGCTTAAGAATTAGACTACATTTTCTTTTAAATGAACATTTATATATATATATATATATATATATACACCAGTCAAACGACTGGAATCTTAAATTAAAATGTAAAAAAAAAAAAAAAAAAGAGAAATATTATTACCATTTAAATGAGCTGTTTTCAACATTAATATATTGTTAAATGCAATATATTTCTGTGATGCAAAGCTGAACTTTCAGCATCATTACAAGCGCTTTTTGGGCTTGTTGTTTAAGCTCGGATCAAAAAGCGATCAGGTTTATCAGTGTTTCCACTGTCATTATTTAAGGGGGGCAGCTAAGTGTAAGAATACTAAGAAAGTTGATGTCAAATTTGAAAAAAGTTTCAGCATTATTACTAACCTGTGTGTGCATTTTTCTTAAAACCCATCAAGTTGACTAACAATACCATTTAGTATAATCGCAATCGCATATCGCAATATTGACCTCAATAATTGCAATATGAACATTTTCTCAAATCATGCAGTCCTATTGCTCATGTATTACTTTCGTACAGAATAATGCATATCTTTACCCCCCCCTCAAAACCATAAACCCGAGGGAAACACTGAGTTTATGGAGTTATCAAAGTAAACAGACACTATATTCGCTATATTTTGGTCTTATTATTAGCATAAAGCATTTGGATTTACTTAGTTTTTTTATGGTTTTGTTTTTGTTTACTGATTTTTCTAGCAAGATCTGGCAACTCGAGCGAGTCGAGGGTTGTGTTGCTCTGATACTGCTTTCCATGTGATTCACTCATGGATTCACCACACATACAGAAGACACATTTATGCATGTTAAAAAAAAACTCCTTAACCGCTAGTTGTTCAGTTCTGCGTAGTATTTCTGTAAAAGCTGTTGTCACTAATGTTACTTGTATTTTTCAGGAGTTAATTACACACGGAGTCTGAAATTTTTGTATTTGTTGTTTCCTATCAAAATGCTTGCTACACATGCAAAAACGCAAAAAAGCGAACCTGATCCGAACTTTTTTATGACAAAAAAGGCAGTGTGTAAATGTGATTGACACAACATGAGGTGATATGAATGTGTCTCTAAAGGTAATTCTGGTTTTGAGAAGCTTTTTTAATGCTATTTTGTCCCTATTCTCTCTGTATATAATGAATATTAAACAACTTTGAAAACATTCAATTAATCACAATCGTTGGTAACAATTTAATGAACAATGTGCATAAAAAATGTATGTCAAAGCCATAAAACAATTAATTGCCATAATCGTCAATGCCCTAAACCAGACAATTATTCAACATAATCGCAATCATTTCTATTAATTAATCGTCAGCCAAATTTCATAATCATGACAGCCCTACTAATATGTTGCTTCTTATTATCATCAGTGTTTCATATTTTTGAGGAAACGGTGACACATTTTGATTTTCAGGATTCTTTGATGAACAGAACGTTCAAAAGAACAGCATGTCTTTGCTGTTTTGACAGTTTAATGCATTCTTTCTGAATGCGTTCTTTATATGCACACACAATATAGGATATTTTTACTGAGCTTCCTGCTCACTCAAAACAAAGCCTACTTTCTGGTGACCCGGTCTTGAACGTACAGTATTATTGTTATGCGTTTGAAGCGTTGTGTTGTTTGAAGGACACTTAAGCCTGTAGAAATGCAGTCTGACTTAATTAAACCGCTGTGAGTTCGTCAGAGATGCTGTCAGTTTTGGCAGGTAATTGGTGTGTGATTATCTCGCTTCTTGGCTCACGCTGAGCCGATTGTGAGTGTCACTCATTAACGCAGGACGTTAAAAAGATTCTTTAAAGTAGTGTTTAGGGAGCTGCCCCAACAAGTTATCCAGGGCGAGAGGTTAGAAGTGTGTGTGTGTGTGTGTGTGTGTGTGTTTGTCATGATGTGTGTCAACACTGTCATACGGTGTTGAGTCTAATTTAAACAAACTCCCCATGCTCCACTTAACAGCTATGAAAAGTATTAAAATGTAAAGTTTGAGAAAAAAAAACACCCTCCGGGTTTATGGTCATTGTTTTGTTGTGAGTATATTGTCTTACGAGGACAATGCACTTTATTAGATGTCACACGAGTCTCTGTTATTCATGTCAAACAGAAAAAATATAAGCAGCAATGCTTTCTGAATTGAAAGTACTGATCTGGTCAAGCGTTTAAATGACAATGTTATTGTAGGAAAATTCAGTGCGAGTCTTTTTATTTTAGTTATATGCACGCATAATGCACTTTTATTTATAAAATGCAAATACTCGTGTGGTATCAGAGTGTTTAAATATCATTTGTAAAATGTGCATGAAAATGTCTTCATATATAAGGCATTTTTTTTTTGCAGTGTAAAATGAATGCTTTTTTAAAATTACAAAGAAGCAGCAAGATGCACACTGTATTAAAAATGAATTTAAAATGTTTAAATACAGACACTAGTACTCTAGTAAACTTTATTTACAACTTTATTTACAGTGTACATCCGCATATGGCAGAGTCTCTGTGTGGCCCTCTTTTTCTTTTTTTCCCCCAGCGGAACCACAGGACCCAACTTATAATTACGCTCTTTGAGCACATCCAGGCCTTACCGTAGTAAAAGCCTTTCTCAGAAGGGCCTGCGAGCTGCAGATCTCTCCGGCGTTGAAGAACTGTACGTGTGATGGAACATACTGACTCAATGAATCACCGGTCGGCTTTGTTTGTAAGGAACTGTCACGCTTTTGAAAACGAAACAATAACTTTAGATACCAGCTTATTATATTAGCGGTAGAACCCAGCGCTGTCCTTTCATGCTGCGTAACAAACTTTCAGCTTCCCATAGTTGAATGAATCTCTGTTCATTCTTTAAACAATGTGAACATTCATTTAAAGTCACAAAGCGCTTTTTTTATTATCACATGTGACAACGCTACAAGTAAACAAAACATTTTAAGGAACGAGAAAAGCTGATAATAGTTTCCACATCCATAAGCTGAAAATGTAAATGTAATTTTTTAATATTTCAATTCTTTTCTTGCAGCAAAAAATAAGATGACATGGAGAACCTTGAAACTTTAGCCTTTGTATGTTTGATGAAATTTATACCTCCATATGGCAACAGTGTCAAGATTATGAAACCGCTGGATTATGGCACATATTTATGTTTATTTATTTATTCATTTTATTTTTTTCACAGATGAATTTTCTCTAAAACAGAAACACAAATTAATTTTTGTCTTTCATAAAAGGTGATCAAATGGAGCAAATTTAATTTTCTCAAAAATATCTAATCAAATTTGAGTAAATCACCTTACTTTGATATATATATCTTTGATTTTATATTTGATTTTATGCATTGAAATGTTTCTCAAAACCAGAGTTACCTTCAGAGACACATTCATATAAACCCCCAGCCCAAAATGTATATTTTATTTGATTTTATTTGATTTAGACTGATATGTTCACAGAATTGTGAGTTTATATCTCACAATTCTGACTTAACTCACAATTGTGAGTTTATATCTCACAATTCTGAGAAAAAAAGTCAGAATTGCGAGTTTGTGTCACACAATTCTAAGAAAAAAGATAAGTTGCAATAACCTTTTTTTTCAAAACTGGAAAAAAACAAAAACAAACTTGCATTACATTGCATTTGTTTCTCATGCAAAAAAACAAACAAACAAACAAAAATTATATATATAAGAACATAAATATAAAAAATATATAAATTAATAAAAAATTTTATGATCATGTTAGTTCACAGTGTGTTACCTAATGTGAACAAATACAAGTTCTGATTTTAAAAGTATTAGTATGTTGAGATTAATATTAACTAAGCTTAATAAATTCAATAAATGCTTTATGTAGTGCTGTCAAATAGACTCATTGTGATTAATTGCATTGCAAGTTTGTACATAATATATTAATATGCTTGTGTGTACTGTGTATATTTAAGAAATATTTACATCTATATATATTCTTAAACATATACATGTATGTGTGCATATTTATATATACACACACACATATTATGTAAACACAAACTTTTATTTTGAATGCAATTAATCACGACGAATCAATTTGACAGCACTATTTATAAGTATTTTTTTTTTCATGGTTAGTTCCTGTTAACTAATGTTGGCTATTGCAACCTTGTTGTACATTGCTACCATTTCAAGCATATCTCTTCAAATTAGAGTCCATGACCTTATATCCACATTAATTTTAAACCTATGACTTTTCTCTTGATACTTTAATTGAGACATGACCCAAAAACCTTATTAAATCTCCAGAGTAATGAAAACAAAACATGAGCAGAATACAGGAAATGATGCAACTCCACAAACTCTGTCGAGGGCAGAGTTTAGTACCAGAAGCTTGTCGTGCACGAGTATAGCTGTGTAAATGCTCTGCTTTCTCACACTAAATAGTGCTAATGTGGTTAGAGCCCTTTCTAGGGAACTCGTCCCCACCCTCCTGACTGCTCTTCCCTCAAAGTCTTCTCCTCTTCCTCACGTCTGTATGAAAATGCGCCTTACGTGTTGCTAATAAATCAACGTGACTAATCATGCCTTTCCAGTTTGATTCATGGCTCGGCTGACAGGTCAAATTGCCGGTGTGGATCTCTGGCACGGAATGAGAAGAAACTGAGCTGGTTTGGTCCCGAGGCGATGGATGGGGGGAGGAGAGCGTGCTGGTGGGAAGCAACCCACTGCGGCTTTCTATCCTTTCTGATTTATGCCTCCTCTGATGTGCAAAAAACAAATGAATGTGTGTAATAAATGCTCTTTCTCTCTCTATATATATTGGCCGTTAAGCTTCAAAGTTTATAGAGTTATCGGCCTTCCTTCCCAGATGCTCTTTGTTGTGTTAAATCCACCTTTAGGTTGTTCCGTGAGAAAACGAGTGGGGAAAAACGTGGAATAATGAGACAAAAGTATGAAAATGAGTCTTGACTGTACTGAAAAGGAAACTGAAAACTGTATCCTGGTCACGTGTGAAAAGCTCTAAAACAGATGGAAAAGAGTAATCCAAAATATCTGGAGAATGTAAATGCGAAAATAGCCAGAATTGGAGTTTTGTGGTTCACTGTTTATCTGTGCTGTGTTACGCAAGACCGCTGGCTTATGACTGCTTATGCTGAAGAACACAGATATCAAATGGCAGCAGTTATCAAATGTCATTGAACTCAATCAGAAAATGTCATAAAATTGAACTGACCTTGGACCACAAAACCAGTCATAAGGGTAAATTGCCTGTAATTGAAATTTATACATCGTCTTTAAAGTTTTCCATTGATCCAACATTTGGCCAAGATACAACTATTTGAAAATCTGGAATCTGAGGGTGCAGACAAATCTTAATATTGAGAAAATCGCCTTTAAAGTTGTCCAAAAATTCTTAGCAATGCATAGTACTATTATACACACATATATATTAATATGTGTTTATAATAGTACTATGCATATATATTATATAATCTCAGTAAGATTTTTAATGCTTTTTAAACTTTTCCTTCATCAAGGCTGTGTTTATTTGATTCAAAATTCAGAAAAAAAAAACTGTAATATTGTGAAATGTTAATGCAATTTTAAATAGTATACATTTTATTTTATATTTAAAATATATTTTAAAATATAATTTGTTCCTGTGATGCAAGCTGAATGTTTAGCATCATTACTCCAGTATTCAGTGTCACATGATCTTTCAGAAATCATTTCAATTTTATTATCATTGTTGGAAACAGCTGTGATACTTTTTCAGGATTCTTTGATAAATAAAACATTAAAAATAACTGCCTTTATTTTAAATAGAAAACTTTTGTAACAATATTTTTCTCTTTCTCTTTGAAAGAAATTAATACTTTTTAATTCAGCAAGGAGATATATATATATAAGCTTTCCATTAATATATGGTTTGTTAGGATAGGACAATATTTGAGATATGAGATATGACTGTTTGAAAATGTAGAATGTAGATGTAATCTGTTGGTGCAAACAAATTGAAATATTGAGAAAATCACCTTTTAAGTTGCCCAAATGAAGTTCTTGGCAATGCATATTACTAATCAAAAATTATGTTTTGATATATTTACAGTAGGAATTAAAAATATATTCAAGGAACATCTTTACTTAATATCATAATGCTTTTGACATAAAAGAAAAATCAATAATTTTGACCCATGCAATGTATTTTTGGCTATTGCTACAAATATACCCATGCTACTTAAGACTATATATATATATATATATATATATATATATATATGTAGTTCAGATGCAAAAGCCTCTAAATCCATCTGACATCTTTTAGAAATAGAACAGAGAGTGCTAAAGTTAGAGGGTCAAATAAAAATGGAAGGAATGTGTTTTTAGCCAATTCTTGAAGATTGCTAAGGACTCAGCTGCTCGGATTGAATTGGGCAGGTCATTCCACCAGGGGAGAACATTTAAGGTAAAAGTCTGTGATGGTAAAAGTGACCTTGTGCCTCTTTGGGATGGTGCAATAATGCACTGCTCACTTGCAGAACGCAAGCTTCTAGAGGGCACATAAGTCTGAAGTAGTGAATTTAGGTACCAGTCCAAACTGATGAAGAGAGGTGTGATGTGCATTCTTTTCGGCTCATTGAAAATGAATCTTGCAGCCACATTCTGGATTAATTGTAAAGGTTTGATAGAACTGGCTGGAAGACCTGCCAAAAGAGCATTGCAATAGTCCAGCCTGGACAGAACAAGAGCTTGAACAAAGTTATGAAGCATGTTCTGAAAGAAAAGGCCTGATTTTCCTGATGTTAAATGAAGCAAATCTGCAGGACCAGGCAGTTTTAACAATGTGGTCTGAGAAAGTCAGCTGATCATCAATTACAACCCCAAGGTTTCTGGCTGTTTTTGTTGAGTTATGGTTGATGTGCCTAATTGAATGGTAAAATTGTGATGAAACGATGGACTTGATTGGAAACACAAGCAGTTCTGTCTTGGCAAGGTTTAGTTGAAGGTGATGGTCTTTCATCCAGCAAGAAATAGACAAGCTGAGATGCGAGCAGCTATCAGGATGGAATGAGAGGTAGTTAAGTGTCATCAGCATAGCAGTGATGTGAAAAGCCACGTTTCTGAATGACAGAACCTAGTGATGTCATGTAGACAGAGAAGAGAAGTGGACCAAGAACTGAGCCCTGAGGCACTCCAGTAGTTAGATGTTGCGACTTGGGCACCTCACCTCTCCAAAATACCTTGAAGGACCTATCTAAGAGGTAAGACTCAAACCACTGGAGTGCAGTTCCTGAGATATCTTTTGCCAGTAAGGTTGACAGGACGATCTGGTGGGTAACCGTGTCAAAAGCAGCGGACAGATCCAGCAAGATAAGTATTAAAGATCTGGAATCCGCTCTTGCCAGTCTTAGGGCTTTAACAACTGAGAGCAAGACAGTCACTTCTGAAACCTAACACCATAGGCAACACTTAAGTGTATGCAGAAAGCAATACACTACCTTTTTTTTTAATATACATAGGGCCAACATAACGACAATGACCAGTCCAAATCCTATTGAAAATGTAACAGTTAAGTCCTATCACACGTTTCGTGAGAGGTTGTGGTCACAGATTATTAACTTTTTCATCAATTAGTGTGGTGAAGCTGGTTGAGGCCATAAGCAAAATGTAATTGTTCTGCTAATGCTGCCTTAGTTTATACATACGAGATGTGTTAATCTTCAAATACCGTGAATATGGTTGTGAGATCATCTTTATTTCTATTATTTAGTCGCTTAAGGTCTTGTAAAGGCCATTTCTGAAGCGAGTAGACGTGGGAATATTTTGTGTGAAATGATACGTAATTTAGCTGTGCTACAAGCCCTCAGATGTGGCGACGACTCGGTCGTATCTCTTGCAGAAACGAAAGGAACATACAAATTAACTTGTTAAGGTCTCTGAGGTCTTACACCCGGTCCCACATTCACAGTAACACATGTGGCTCGAGCAAATTAGCATGTCGCAGGCTAACCCGAACCCTCCCGCTTCTCCATTTACACGCAGCGCTTTCTATTTCCACCCCGCTCTGATGTAAAAGCCCGTCTTTACGGTGGAGTTTCACAGTTCATTGACTCGACAGCTTGTTTACATGCAATAAATTGATGTGAAAATTGGCGCTGGAGCAGCCGGTACATTTGAAAGCCATTAGAGGGACACTGATGATGGAGCGGCTTTATAACCTCATAAGACCTTGCTGACTCAAGCTTTCAATTATCTCGGGGTGTATAAATCAACTTTAACATAGTTTGGTGAAAAATGAGCACTTGTGGTCGACGTTGTAGGTCTGCGAGGCTCAATATTTCCAGAGTACTGGTCGGCCAAACCTGTTGGGAAGAAATAAGCACCAGCCAGATCTGTTATATCTCAATCCTTTCTCCTAGAATGCAGTGCAATTCAGTGGAGACCAAATAATGAAAAAGCCCCAAGTACACTGTCAAAATGATTCCCTCAGTACTTTTTACGAGACAATACTTTATTTCACATTTAATTTGTTTGTTTTCAGTGTAATCTCACATGCATCTTCTTTAGAGTTTTCATGTCTTAAACTTTGCTCAAATTGTACATTTCTCAGTCTTTCAAGACCATAGCTTCATTTAAAGCTCAACATTTTGTGTTTAATTCAATGTGTTACTTGCCATTTCTCTGCAATTATTCATCAAATTTACTAGCAATTTCTGAGTGAAAATTGTTTAAAAGTAAATGATACACAGTTTTTTTCACGGCATGCTTAACCCCTTAACAGTTTACTTCACCATTTTACAAATAAGTCCTAATCTAATCATGACAAACTATATATCGTTGGAAAGGTCTAAGACTCCTAAATAGTGCACCTCAAAAATCTACTTCATAACAAGAGTTCTAACCTTTGTCAGAAAAAAAAAAAAAAAGTTCTTTGTTGCCTTTTTCTCTATCATGCTATAAAGAAATTATATATCAGTTAAAAACTCAAAATCTCAAAATCCATCCTTTAAAACCATTGTAAAATCAAACATTGCATTACCATGGAAAATGTACATCAAAGTCATATTACAAAATGTTTTTGTTCATGAATTATAAAAATGTACGTTTGAATACTGCATTTTTACGTCCGTTTAAAGTGTTTCAGAAGATATCTTAAAAATGTCTCAAATTATGCTCAGATTTGACAGGCAGTCATTTCTTGACCAAATTAGCTTCATCAGAAGTTCTGCATGTCAATACATTGTAAAAAGTCTTAAATAACAATTGAAGTATGTTTTACAAGAATTTATTTTTTTATTTCAGTCTTTCTACCACAAAATGACATGTTTAATTCTATGGGTTTTTGTGAAATGTATTATTTCTTATTATTTACTAGCAATTTCTGAGTTTAAAGTGTTTTAAAGCTTACACTTTTTATATTATTTTATCTCACATGCATTTCCTTTAGTGTTTCAGAAGCGATCTCCACCATGGCTCAAACTATGCTTATTCATGTTTAATAAGTGTCGCTTTTCTCACTTCTTTGTAATTATATGCAAAATTTATTAGCAATTTCTGAGTGAAAATTGTTTCAAAGTAAATCCTACATCAGATTTTTCTCACATGCTTCTCTTTTAATATTTCAGAAGAGATCTCAACAGTGCCTCAAGTCATTTCTCAGTCTTGCTAGGCCGATCTGCTCATGTTCGTTCTGTCAAAAAGTTATTAAGAATAGGTTTTGACTTAAAAAAAAAAAACATACTTCCATGTTTAATTTAATGGGTTACCATTTCTTTGTGAATATTCATGCAATTTCTTTTCAATGCAGTTGTTTAAGCATTATTTTTATACCTAAAAAGGAGAAAAATATCTGCAAGAACTCTTACATAAATGAAACACTGCCTGATTCATGATACTGATAGAAAACTGTAATTGACGTCAAATGCACGCTATTATAAATAGCATAAAGCACTAAAAAGTCCCCATCAACTCTCTGCGGTCTCCGAGTGAATGGTGATTTTGTTGGAGGCCTTGCATGTGGCATCTCAGGCAATTTGTGTTGATGGCTCGGAAATTTGTTTTGCGTCTTAAATGTAAAACAAAAAGCACCGCACCAGGAAATAATGGATTTTCAGAGGAGGCTCTGGTGTGGCGTACAGTAAAAGAAACGCTTGCATTGTTACATTCAGCCTTTCCATCTCACGTTTTTCCAATTACCGCCGGCTCTGAAAGATGTCAGCGTTGTATACAGAAAACATGTTTCCACTAAAATCATGTTCTCTGCTGCCCCGAATGGAGTTTGGCTGGCTCGAGCACATAACGGCAGAACACAGCCGGCCTCCAGGGCTTTCTGCGGTGCCTTTTCCCACAGAGAAACAGAGTCTGACTGACAAATAACAGGGCCCAGCCGTCCCTCGGGCTGAGAGCGGCGCAAACGGATAGGCCTCATGGTTCCTATCAGAATCGGGAGAGCCGTGGAGATCGGGACCGGGACCCGGTGCGCGTCCGTACCACCGCGACGGCTCGATGGGAGAGCCGCAATGCGGGCTGCTCTTCAAACGCCTGTCTAATTTAGTCATATGACGCTGAGGGTAAATGTCCCAGACAACAATATGTCATTTTAATGTCATTACGGATGTTTTATTCACAGAGTTCTGTGGTCAGGGCAGGGATTGTGAGGACTGGGAGGGTTTTTCCATCCTTTTCTTTTACAATTAATTTCACATGTCGCAGTCTTGGTGTGCGGCCACGTCTTTCAAGTGTAAAGTAGCAGAATGATGCACTTTATACGCTCATAATCATCTGCAAATTAAAGTACATCGTGGCAGGTCAATATACACTGTTAAAAACAAAAAACACAATTTGTTGAGTCAACTTAAAATCATTTGTTACCCTGCTGCCTTAAAATTTTAAGTTCAGTCAACTCAAATAGGTTCATTCAAGTTGAAATGTTAAGTTGTACTAAGTGACAACTTAGATATTCAAGTTTACTAAACAAAAAAAATTGAATCAACAATTGAATCAACTCAAATATCTTTGTCACTTAGTAAAACGTAACATTTCAAGTTGACTGAACTTAAAAATTTTAAGGCAGCCAGGTAACAAATAATTTTAAGTTGACTCAAATTGGTTTTTGTTGTTGCTGATACAAGAAGTATTCAACATTAATTGATTTAGTAAAAAACACAGAAAATTACTTAAACATTTTCTTTGACTCATGTTATTTGAGAATTTAGTACATAAATATCTAGGTGGTGTAACTGTCCAGAGAATCATCTTGACGAATAATAAATAATTTTAATTTAATTCAATTTGCATTACTTTTTTTTTTTTCATGTATTTTTGTTTTCTTATTTGTCACCCTAGACCACAAACCAGCCGTAAGTAGCATGGGTATATTTGTAGCAACAGCCAACATCAATTTTATCATTAGGATGTTAAGTAAAGATCATGTTCCATAAAGATATTTTGTAAACTTCCTACCCTAAGTATATTCATTTTTGATAAGTAATATTAATTGCTAAGAACTTCATTTGGACAGCTTCAAAGGCGATTTTCTCAATATTTCGATTGTTCTTGCACCCCTAAATTTTCAAATATTGTCCTATCCTAAGAAACCATACATCAATGGAAAGCTTATTTATTTAGCTTTCAGTTGATATACAAATCTCAATTTTAAAAATGGACCCTTATGACTGTTTTTGAGGTCCAGGGTCACATTTTCTTCTAACTCCAGAGATTTAAACTATTTTGACGCAAATTTTATATGCACATATAGAGCATGCTTTATTCAACACATTAAAGTCTGTTGTATGTTTTCTCAGTCCTTCATGCATTTCCCAGGAGACAATACTAAAAACAATCTGTGCTGAGAGAGTGAGTGAGTGGACTAGACACTGACCGCTCTAGACGAAGACATGACATCAAAGATGAAAATATCCTCTTTTTGTCTTGCGCTTTGTCCCCACACCCTACAATAATTTGGATTATGGCACATTTCTCTGTGGCATTCGCTTAGAAAACAAACCTCACGAAAAACAAATCTACGCAAAAGCAGCAGAGAATGCCTCAGCGAGACAAAAATACAAAAGACAACACTGT
This sequence comes from Cirrhinus molitorella, assembly GCA_033026305.1. Lineage (NCBI taxonomy): Eukaryota > Metazoa > Chordata > Actinopteri > Cypriniformes > Cyprinidae > Cirrhinus > Cirrhinus molitorella. Next base: position 35,754,508 of record CM065130.1, read on the forward strand.
TTTGTTTGAAGCTTTATTAAAAACATTGAGACTGCTGGACCAGCTGTTTCATAATCATCTTCAATAAACGTCAAGTTGGATCACAACATTCTACTTCAGTTGATATTTTTGCACGTGTCTGTTTAGTCTTGGAAGAAATCACTAACTTGCCAAAATCCGAACTACAATTGTCTTCAATCAAAAGTCAAAAATCCCAATATAAACTCAATTCTATTTAAAGCTTTAAAGGCAAATGATCAAATTCACATATTTGTAGCTCTGTATGACAACTATTGACTTGTTTGTATGTTTTTATTCGAGATTTTATTTTATATTTAAATGCATTGTAGGAGAAACATCTAAACATCAGAACGGATTTAGAGAAAGGTAGGATTCCATCACTTGCTCACCAATTGATCATTTGCAGTGAATGGGTGCCGTCAGAATGAGAGTCCAAACAGCTGATAAAGAACTGTTTTGGTTTGTAAACAGTGCATGATCTGTGCATTTTTTTTTTTTTTTTTTTTTTTTTACTGGAGGAAGCGTTATTATGAATTATGGAAGCAATGGTTTGAAGTTAAAAACATCTTGATGGATTTGTTTCTTATAAACATGCATCTTTTGGCTTTGCAAGACATTAATTGTTGAGCTGTTTGGACTCTCATTCTGACGGCACCCATTCACTACAGATGATCCATTGGTAATGGAATGCTATTTCTCTAAACATGATGAAGAAACAAACTCATCCACATCTTGGATGGCCTCAGGGTGAGTAAACTTTAAGCAATTTTTTATTTTTGTGTGAACTGTTCCTTAAAGGAGCAATAAAGTACTTAAGACTGTTTTTCATAAACAAACACATGCAATCTGAGATGCTACCTAAAGACAAGCAAATCTGTATCCAGTCACAGGTCAATCCTAAAAACTCTGCTCATCTGGGACATTAAGAGGGTGTTGGAACCAGAGCCCAGAGGTCATTCTGGATGGGGACTGGGGTCGACCATGCCGTGGATCTCTTTCACCGGTGTCTGACGTCGGAGTGAGAAGCTATTGTTCAGTGCTACACGCAATCTGACCAATCTGACCCTGCTTGCTACCCAAAACACAACTGCTTCGTTTCTTTATCATTTACGTCTGGAGCACAAACGGCGCAGGATGAATTACACACAGAACTTTAATAGAAGACTTGAAGAAGAACAAACTCCTGATATTTTGACATTTGCATGTATCGTACCTTCAACTTTATGCACAATAACCTTTAAAGCGTGCAAAAAGGCACACACTCTTGTATTCCAGCATTCTTCCTGAGTCTAAGTCCAGTTTTCCATGATGCAACGCTCACACAAACACACACACACACACACACACACACACACACACACACACACACTCTCTCTCAATGTGTTTTTAATCTCAAATCCCAAAGCGTGCAAAATGTACACAATCCCTTGCAGATCCTTTTCTAAAGGGCAGAAACGGAGACGAGAAACTAGAGCCACGTTCTCTGGTGCCCTGGGCCGTACGGATGGAGAACTTTGAGGAAAACACAGAAGAACATCTATAAAGAGACAATCTATGATGCATTTGGTCTATATGATGGTTTTATTACAACACATTGTTACTAAAACTGGCCTGCAAAATTGTTTGGTTGAAAAGCAAAATAAAACATTTAACATCTCCTGTGGGTTCTTGTCCCTCCCTGTGTCTGTGTCTGTGTCTGATTACACCTGTCCATCATTTTCAGAGCTGCATCCTTCATGCAAGTCATCAATTCAACATGGATCTGAGGAATGCCATCAGGAAACGAGATAACATGGTTTCACTTTGATTTCCGTGCACGGATTAAGTTACAGGATCCTTATTATGTCCCTTTTGATTGGCTGATTCACATGGGTGATGTGGGTGTATCTCCAGGTTTGTTTTTGTGCAGTTTTCAGTGCTGGGGCATGTTGTCACAAAAGGTCAACATGGCTTATGCAATTGAAATGTGTTTTTTTTTCTTGGTGTTGCAGTCAAGACAATAAGGATTGTTTGCATAAAGAAACTGTAAACCCACCTAAAAAAAAAATTATAATAATAAATAACTCACCAAACAATTAAGTAATGCTAATAAAGCATTCATTGAAAGTTATCTGGTATTTAATTTCGTTCTTAAAATGTTAGCACAAAAATAATATTTATACATGGCTCATGTAATTTTTGTTTTTAGGTTGGATGTTGTCTAAAATGTATGTTACTACTTGTTTTAGAATGTTTAGGTAATATTGAAAAGTAACATTACCGTAATGTTCGCAAAATGGAATGTTCATTTGAATAAAACGAATAAAAAATTGAAAAAGTTTCGAACGTTCGGTTTTCATAACTTAATGTGAACATTAGCTAAATGTTTTTAGAACGTATTTTTGTTAGCTGGGTTAGTGGTTGTTTAAATATGAGCAGTTTATAAATGATTCGTTTTAACGATGGCTGACAAGTTAAGAAAAAATCCTATAGAACACTCATTCTTGCGTGAAAACATAAGAACATTAATGTCGGAAAAACATTTACGGCTTTAAAGATCTCTGAGCCAAAACCTCCTTATTAAATTATCAAAATAGAATAATTAAAACCTTGACAAAAAATGCCAAATCAACTAATAGTTTCCTGAGTCTATGCTAAAATCACAAGTTGGAACAGATCAGGTAGTGAGCAGCATTTTCTGACGGATCCTCGGGCGCTTTGCACTGATCACAGAAACTGAAGAGAACCAGTAAGAAATAGTGTTATTATCTGTGCAGTAGCTCTTAATGTGCCAAACCCCAGTATGAATGAAATAAAAGTGCATTTTTCAAAACAAACAGATCACGTGAAACTGGCGTGGAGTGTATGATAAAGATGAGCAAACATTGATACGACGCGCGGTTCCGCCTAATAAGGAAACATCATGCAATCATCACCTTGTGCTGATGAGTTATAAGATAAATAAAAGAAATGCGAACATATGCAATGGGTTTAAACCATTTAATTTTGTCGATTAAAAAAATAAATAAATAAAATAAGATTATTGCCTAAAGGTAAGCTGTTTTTTTTACATGACTGTAAAACACTTAACCCGGTTACCTGTGTAATAAATCACAAAAGCACTGTGACAGTTCAGTGACAGTCTAAAAAAAGAAAAAAAAAAAAAAGAAAGAAAGAAAAAAGGAATAACCATCATACCGCACATTTTTGTCAACAGACAAAATACTTGAATGATTTATCTATAGCCTATTAAAGTTGAGTTAAAAAACCTGTTTGTAGAATTTAGCCCCGAACGAATCAAAGGTTCAAATAATCTCTGTAAAAATAAGTAAATGGTTTATATATAGTCTAATGATAACAGAATTCGTTTTCACATGATCGCAGGTTGTCAAATAAGGTTCCTGAGTGGAGTTTGGATATCAAATGTGTGTTTTGGGCTCCATCTAGTGGCGAGTAGTTGTTTATATTTCAAGCTCGACTATGTTAGCAACCAGCGCCAACACTTTTTTTTTTTTTGTACTTTAGTTCTAGAATAAATGTGAACGTATTAATTCATCTCACTCACTCACAAAAAACAAACAAACAAACAAACAACAAAAAAAAAAAACAAAAAAAAAAACAAAAACCAAAACAAACAAAAAAAAAAACCTGATCCATGATTCCTCAAAATGAAGGAAACCTGCAATAATTAAATATGTTAAATAATACAAATTCTCTTTATGTATCTATTTTACTGTCTTTGCTGCCGACTTTTGATGATCCAATTCATCCATACTAATAAGCAAAAATTACTCAAGATAATCTTTTTAAATGATAATTTATTTTCTTCTGTGGTCTACTGTACAGACGTGATTTTACTTTTCTCTAAGCCTGAGGCTTTTGTTGTGAAAAGGCTTTTACATTTGCCAAAACTAGAACTTTTTATATTAAAACCAAACAAGCAAGCCCTGTCCAGATTTAAAAAGTAACGCAAAAGTTACATAACGTGTTACTTTGAATAAAAAGTAACTATATATATTTATAGTTACAGAATCTCAACATTCTTGAAACATACTAATGATGTTAGTTGTACTTGATGCGTGTTCTAAGAAGCATGTTTTGTAGCCTTTACCATAATGTTAGAATATAAAAATAAACGTTCAAATAACGTTACATTTTGGTAAAAATAAAGTTAGTAGAATGTAATTCAAAACAATATTCCCAAAACGTTTTAGAACCTAAATTTGTTACCTGGGAGAAAAGACCAGGCCTATCACACTTTTATTTACTCTAATAAGTATTTCTCACAATGAGTTTATTTTTAAAAAGTAATTCCTTTATAGAAACAAACTTTAATGTCATGACTACAAAAAAGTATCGAACAAGAGACCAAAATTATCAACAATTCTAGGTATACCCGCCATTTGACACTGATTTGAGAAGAATAGATTACAGGATATATTTACAATATAAAGGATTAATATAATAATAATAATAATAATAATAATAATAATAATAAACAGTTTTGAAGATAAAAAAGCAAAACATGAAAACATATGAAATGGTTTATACAACACTTTAGTTGCTAGTATACTTTTAAGTACTAACATGTATCTTTTAGGTAACAATATGTCTCATTTATGGATAAATAAGGTACAGAGTAGTTTTTACTGATGTACCTTAGGGTTCGAGCCCAGTGACTGCTTTTATTTATTTATGTATTTATTTGCCTATATAGTATGTGATATAATCACAACCACGGTACTTTATTGTAATGGTACTGTCCAATTTTGTTCTGCCTACATGGTTTGGCCACATGGTGGCAGCAGCATCCTATAAAAAAAAAAAGGGAAAAATACTCTAAAGACATCTCCACTTCTCAAATTGCCGCAATCAAAGTGCACTTTATAGAGTCACATTATAAAGCATTGTGTTCAGAGATTGCACTCAGTGATGCACTCTTATAACCGCACTACACACACACTGTCCATCAGACTAATTAATGCAATAAGCAATACGCTCAGAATCAGTATGCCAGTGTCAAGTTAATATCCACCACACACACATACATGATAAAACGCAAGACAACTGCATTACCAGAACAAACAAACAAATAAATAAAACAACTATTACATCATATTGGAAATGTTCCCTGTTAGCTTCAATGCATCACATTTTTGTCCTGATATGTGTGATGAATATCAGACATTAGCGCTCACGCACCGCAGATGGCATAACTGTCGAATGTAGAGATTTGTTGTGTCTGGCCTCAAATCACTTTAATGTGTTTTTGCATATTAAAGTATAAAAGAACTGAAACCCTGAAATGAATATACATGCATCTTCAGAACACAGAGTGCAATGTATTGCTGCATTCATATTTTGATAAAAAACAAACAAACAAAAACACCACAGCTTGTCTATTCATTGTTATTATAATAAACTGTCAACACAAACAAATAAAAAAAAATGAAAGCTTCTCAACACTTCTTTGAAAGAGTATTTTTACTGTAGTAACACAATAACTGGAATTTTAATGTTTTAGTAGATTGTATGGTTACAATGAATGAAGGAATGAGTAAATAAACACATTTTCTGGAAATAAAATCTTTGAAAAGTATTCATTAGTCAGATTATTTATTAGATTTTTACCATTCTAATAATAGCTGTAACTTATGGAAGCATATGGGTAGCGAAATTCAGTTTGAAATGTAATATGCAAAATGGCAATGCATTTCTGTAAATTTACATTTCCCCATACATATGTGCAACATTTAGTGCAAAATGAATGTAGAACTTACATGTGCCATTTCCTACACCAGTTTTAATATGTAAATCAAAAACGTATATTAACGCTTTAGAAGTTGCAAAATTCAAATTAAAACGTATTACCTAAATTGAATAGATGTTTTACATGTCCAAGCAATTGAAATGTCATATGTGTAATTGTCATTGCATTTAAGAAAAAAAGAAAGAAAAAAAAAAAAAGATTAAATCAGCATTTTGCTACCTTTTTGCTGCACCTTTGGCTCAGAATGCATTCTGGAATTCTTTCTGTATTTTGTTACAATTATCACGCGGTATTATGATGAAAATGCAATCCCACGTGTCCTATCCGTAAGTCTAAATCCATTTAGGAAAAACATCATCTAAATGATAACTTTGCTACAGTTTTTGCTTGGACATGTAAAACATAACTAATCAATTTGGGTAATACATTTTAATTTTGCAACTTATAAAGCGTTAAAATATGTTTTTGATTTACATATTAAAACTAGTGTAGGAAATGGCAAATGTAAATTATAGAATAGAATTAAATGTTGCACATATGTTGGAAAATGTACATTTAAATACAGAAATACATTGGCATTTTACATATTGCATTGCCATTTTGCATATTACATTTCAAATTGAATTTCGCTACCCATATGCTTCCATAGTAACTATGATATTTTGACCAATAAATAATAAAGAAAAAAAGAATAAATAATATAAACTTCTGAATACTTCTTTGAATAAAAGAAGTAAAAGTTAAAAATAAAATAAAATAATAACGGAATAATTTATGGTCAAAATAAATGGTTAAAAAAAAAAAAAAATCTCAGGGATTGCTCTGTTATAATTTAGTAGACTTACTTGAGGTCTCACTGGTCTTTCATCGAAGTATCAACTCCATCTCAGACGCTTCTGTTTTGGAGAAATAAAATTAGACACAAATAAGACAACAGTTATCATACATTATTAAATACATAACTATGAAACTAACAGCACAGCATTTAGTTTGAGTTCATACTGAGATGTTTGGCTTTTGAGCACTGTTGAGACATTGGAGATCTCCTCTGCAACGCATAAGTCGTGTTTTTTTTCCTAAGGAGAAACATCTGAGAAGCAGGAGATTTGTGCAAAAGTCTCAATTGTGATTTGTCCATGCTGTTGGCTCACACACACACCTCCTCTCTGCTCTTCCAGTGTGGTCATGGCACGGGTTGTACTTTGGATCAGAAAGGATCATTACAGTAATAAGGCTTTTAGTAATACAGGTTAGAACCCGTAATTGGCTTGAAAGGCACAAATGCACTCAGTGTTTTCAGAAACCTGCTGGACTTCTCTGTAAGTTGCATTGTTTTTGATCTAAATGAACAGAGAAATGGAAAAGTTATAATAACCTGAGAGGCTGTTGTGATGGAGCAGGTGAGGAGTCAAACATTCACTCGGATCTGATGCCGTACATGTCTCAGACACACACTTAAACATACATGAACCTCAATGCATTTTGCAGTGCTAAAACAATAGATGGAGGGCTGAGCAAGTGTGGCAGTGAATCCAGTGAGTCACATTCACACATTTTAAAGTGTGATTTAGGGATCCATGTGCCTTTCGTTTGGGCCTGTATAGGAGAAACTTGCTAAAGAATATCATGTTTGGATTTCACATTGCTGAATCGATGACTCAGAGTTTATGATGTCCTTATGAAACCTTTAGAGAACACAAACCCAAAAGCAGCTTCTCCTATGAGACGATCCTTATTCTGTTAAATGGAGGATATTTTTCAGAACAGCTAAACATGATGACTGAAAACAATAGACAATTTATCAGCTTCAGACTGGCTCAGCTGTTGCTCTGGAGTTCTCAGTTGTGATTTATTATAAAGTTTGTCTCAAATGTTTATTTTCTTAAAAAGAAAACTCTTTAAAATAAATATATGTTAACCTCAAAATTAATTCAAACAATTAATTAAATCATTTACTCACTCTCTCTCTCTCTTGTCGGTCTAAACTCCTATAAGATGTTTTCAATACAGTGCATGTGGATAAATAATGTTATAATATTTAATATAAAATTATTATTATTATTATTATTATTGTAATATTTTATTTTATAATGGAGAATTTTTCTGTATGTATTATTTTTCAGCTTTTGACTTTCATTAAGTATTTTTATTTATTTATTTATTTATTTTCATTTTTATGGTTTTCGTAATTTTGTTGTTTATATCACTGTAGAAAACAAACAAACAAAAAAGTCTACCCTGCTGCCTTAAAATTTTAAGTTCAGTCAACTCAAAAAAAGATTGTTGTAATGTTAAGGTGTATTAAATGACAACTTACATATACAATTGATATTTGAGTTGACTAAACTGAATTTTTTTTTTGTTAAACTTAACAGCTGTGTTTGTTACTAAGCTTCCTTAAAATGTAAAGTTTAATCAACTCAAATATCTAAGTTGTTACTTAGTAAAACATAACATTTGAAGTTGGCTTTTTGAGGTAACTGAACTTAAAATTTCAAAGCAGCCAGGTAACAAATTATTTTAAGTTGACTCAACAATTTTTTTGTTTCTTTTTTACAGTGGTTAGACAGAATTAAGATATTGAAAAGACTAGTTTTTCCATGTTTTCAGCTCTCTGGCTCTTTCAGTATTTAATATTATATTATATATTTTTAATTACTACTTTTTTATTTTGATCTTTCAGATTAGATTTCTAATCTGATTTTCTTTGCAACTTTTCTAATGTTTTATTCTTTTTTATGTTTTGTCTTTTTTTTATTATTTCTTTAACATATTGAGTTTTATATATATATGTATATATATTCATTTTTAGCAATTAGCGTAAAACTAAGTTTAGTTTTTTCAATATATATTTGTTATGGTTTCAGTTAACTATAATAATCCTGATAGAAACATAGGATGTTCTTAAGTTTTTTTTTTTTTTTTTTTAATATATGTCTATATAGTTTTTATTCATTTTAGCAATTAGCTGAAAATGAAGTTTATTTTTTTTAATATTAGATTTTTTTTTTTTGCTCTTTTAATTTTATGGTTTTAGTTAACAATAATAATCCTGATGGAAACACTGGATGTTCTTGAACAACATAAGGGATAACAATTTATTTATTTATTCATTTTGCATTATATATCCCTTTAAAAGTCAACATGTTTGCAACCCATTCTGGTGAGACATGGAGTATTTCTGAGTAAAACAAGGCATTCAGTCCAGCTCCATCATATAATTGTCATTTTTCACTCATGCAACTCTTTATAGACCTTCTGTAGCGCTGCACCTTTTTAGGAGGGTTGGAGTCTTCTTCCATTTATATTTTCTTAGTGTGAATGTTTAGGTCGCATGTTAAGGCTTTGAACATTACAGTGCACATGATAACTATCATTAACTCTACATTAAGTAAATCCACTTCACCAGCTAATTACTTTTCAACAGTGATGCTATAGAACTAGAGCTGAAGACAGAACTGATGCAAAAGATGGCTGTGCACTTGTTTCTTTAGCACATGAGGTCTACAAGAAACTAAAAACTGTCAAATGCTGCATCATTCTCAGTGGTTTGTTTTCAAATAAAATGTTTTTTTGTAAAACACCCCGACACCCGTGCAGCATTCAGACATAATACCCAGCGTACCTCTGTGGTTCAGTGCATCCAAACAATGCTGCAAAACAAAAGCGAATGCGGTGGAATATAAAACATTGCCTAGTGAATGTTCTGCTCTGCTGTTATTGCTTTGAGCCACAGCGCTGGCTCTCTGAAGCAGAATCCGGATGTGTGGCAGATCGAGTGGGCGTCTGCTGTTTGACTGATTCCAGCTCTTTAGCCCACTGTGTCTCCAGCTTTGGTGCTGTCAGAGCAAGGCCTCGTCTCAGACGCCGTACCCTCTCAGACGGCCAGACAGGTGGGCTGTCATGAGCTTCCTTATGTGCCGCAGAAGCAGAATGCGTCCGCATCTGTTTCAATGCATCGTTTATTACAAGAGGATCAAGAATGGTAATGAAATATAATTAGGGTGATTAAATATATTGTGGTTACTTTTCATACAGCAGTTTATCCTTTACTCTAATATGTACACTATACGTATTTTACAGTAAAAGATTTTTTATGGTTTTTAAAGACATTTCTTATACTCATCAAGGATGCATTTATTTGATCAAAAATTTAGAAACAAATTAAAAAAAACTGTCATATTGTGAAATATTATTTCAATTTAAAATAACTCTTTTTCTATGTGAATATATTTTATGTAATTTATTCCTGTGATACAAAGGCTACATTTTCAGCATCATTACTCCAGTCTTCAGTGTCACATGATCCTTCAGAAATCATTCTAATATGCTGATTTATTATCAGTGTTGAAAACTGCTTAATATTTTTTTGGAACCTGTGGTCAGTAATTTTTATTATTTCTTTTAATAAATGCTGTTCTTTTTAACTTGTTATTCATCAAAAAATTCTGAAAGGAAAAAGAAGAAAAAAAAAAAAGAAAAATTTGGCAGCACAACTGTTTCCAACATTGAAAAACCCTAACCCTAACCCTAACTTAATAAAAAGTGATAGCATAGATTTACATTGTTAGAAATTATTTATGTTTTAAATAAATGCTGTTCTTTTTAACTTGTTATTCATCAAAACATTCTGAAAGGAAAAAGAATGTATATGTATATATACATACAAAGAAAGAACCAATTTACTGAGTGAAAAACAATTCTCTAATATCTATCTATCTATCTATCTATCTATCTATCTATACATTATATACATATATTGAACAACCTAAGGGGTAACTATTTATTTATTTGTTTCTTTGTTTAAATGTTTTACTTTATTATTGTGAATTGTGTTTTAAGCTTAATTTGATACATTTAGCAAGATTATTAACCCAAGACAAAGAAAGAACCAATTTACTGAGTGAAAAACAATTCTCTAAAAAAAAAGAAAAAACAAACAAAAAAAAATGATGACATCTAAATTAACTGCTTTGACTCAACCCCCCAAAATATTATTTATTTTCAATAAGTTTTATTTTTAGATTTAGATTTTTTAACATGTCTGAATAGTTTTTAATTTTATGAGTTTTATTTTTAGTTGTTTTAGTACATTTTTAGCTGTTTAGTAGAAAATGAGAGATGTTGCCTTGACAACTATCAGAAAAAAGCTAAAATAAGTCATTTTAATATGTAGATGTACAGATATTTATATTTAAGACTACCGTATAAAATGATATAATCTATCCTAAAAAAAGATTATTTAAAATCAAAGGGGAAACAAAATTACATTTTTATCTCCTGCTAACCTGTAGTAACAGTACCTGATAAAAAGAACATTTCTACTGCGAGAATATAATATTTTATGTTATATATTAATTGTTTCCTTTGATTTAAGGGGTTATTTAAAGGTCATTTTCACATTATAGGCAAGTCCTCAACCGCATTTGGTATTCATTCAGAAGGCTTCTATCTTCCCTCAAGCCCATTAATTCCAGCTTAACCGAATTTGTCGTCTGGTCAATCTGACACCTGCGTCGTTCCATCAGAACCCCCGAGATAAGACGGATCGCCACTCCGGCCCGACTGATGCATGTTCACATCCGGCAAACTGACAAATTACACTCGCAGTCAGTCAATATCTTTGAGAGCCATTCAACGTCATGCAAAATTCATGACGGCGCTATACATAGAGCCAGACCAGAGGAGGTCAGTTATGATTTCATGTCAGGACAAAATTTCCTGACACTCCCATTCTGAAGGGCCCATTTAGAAAATTTACATTATTGAATATAGTAAAGGAGACATCCCGCTACGCGAACGCTTTAGTGCGTCTGCAAAACTCTCGGGAGAATACATTATTGAGCCGCTTAGAAGTGAAAGATTTACCTTCAGATTCGTTTTATCCGTGTCCCATGATACTCGGCTGCTTAGACAGCGCTTTGTTCTGTCTGATGTGATTCTGTGAATGGAGTTAACAGACATTTGTCTATCCAGATGGGAATTGTTACTTCAAATCACAGTTAAATGGACCAGAGGGACCGTCTTATCTCGTGCCTTTGTAATGGGATGGAAGTTTTACAGTGTTTGTCAGAGGGAAGCGTTTTGAACGGGACTCTCCTATAATAACTGCTTCTTTTCGCAAATGGATGAGCGTCATTTTTGCGCAGTTATCAAGCTGGAGATGTTGTCCGTTCCTCTTGTAGGATTACTAATGATCGGGCACAGATGTGTTTTTCTGCATTTTGGAAAATTTAAGAAAATATGCATATTAGAAGGATTTCTGAAGATCATGTGACACTGAAGTAATGATGCTGAAAATGTAGCTTTGATCGCAGGAACAAATCACACTTTATAATATTTACACATAGAAAATAGTTATTTAAAATGTAATACTATTTTACAATTTTTACTGTATTTTTGATCAAATAAATGCAGCCTTGGTGAGCAGAAGAGATTTATTTATCCAGTTATTTAACCAAAATCCCATTATCCCATAGGACAATGGTACCAGAAGTGCATTCTCTAGGTTTTATGACTATAATGCATAGCCAAATATAAGACTTTATGTTGATTCTTGTGGCTCTGTGGCACTTTCAAAACATGAATACACTTTGGAAAATAGGTGGAAATTTGCATATTTGAATGATTTCTGAAGATCATGTGCTACTGAAGACAAAGTAATGATGCTGAAAATTCAGCTTTGATCGCAGGAATAAATTACACTTTATAATATATTCGCATAGAAAATAGTTATTTTAAAATGTAATCATATTTTGCCATTTTTACTGTATTTTTTGATCAAATAAATTGAGCCTTGGTGAGCAGAAGAGAAAAACATTCAAGTAAATTCTTACCAATCTTGTGACTGGTATAGTGCATCTGAAGCTTATTTCAGTTATTTAACCAAAAACCCATTATAAAAACTTAAGGACAATGGTACCAGAAGTGCATTCTCTGGGTTTTATGACTATAATGCATAGCCAAATATAAGGCTTTATATTGATTCTTATTAAAATGTGCAAAGACTGACAGGTAGTTTGGGACAGAACTACCTGTACCAATGACAGACAAAAGGACTGTAAGATTATTTTTGCAATTTCTGCTTTCAAAAGGCAAGTGCATCACAAATCACACACTTCACCTTTATAAACACATTGTCTTCTCAAAAGCAAAAGTGAAATCACACCTAAAAAAAAAAAATATATATTCTTTGCAAAACCTTAAAATAGGATCATTCTGAATGAAATTCCATTTTCTGGGCTCTTGAGTTGAGCTCATAATTGACATCAAACCTGGACTGACAACATTCCACTGTGCTATGAATCATTACAAGCTGCACATGACGACATTTCACTCCATGACAAACTACAAACCCACTGTGAAGTCAACCTGTCACCTCCAAACAAGAAATATATTCAAGCACACCATAAAGCTTCTCAGTGCACTGAACTGACCTTACGTTTAGTGCACTAATCTGCCCTGTTCTGTCCGAGGGCAACGTGCACAATTAGGTAGTACACACATTAGAGCTGATTCATATATTTGGCAGATTACTGCTGAAGGTTGCTGAAGTTACAAAAAAGGGAATGTAACATTTATAGAAGTTATTGTTATAAAAAGTAGATAGATTAAAAAAAAAAAGCCTTTGTTCCAAATTTCAGGGTTGTTTTGGGCACAGTACCAAACATCGCCACTAGATTTAATACATTTACATTTTTTCAAGTTACATTTTTCAGCCAGAAATGACCAAAGAGCACCACAGGGTTACAGTTGAGGTCAAAAGTTGACATCCCCCTTTCAGAATCTGCAAAATGTTAATTATTTTACCAAAATAAGAGGGATCATACAAAATGCTATTGTTTATTTAGTACTGACCTGAATAAGATATTTCACATAAAATATTTTACATATAGTCCACATTATAACAGAAAATAATAGTTTTTTTAGATATAGAATTTATAAAAAAAAAAAAATGATTCTGGTCAAAAGTTTACACCCCCTTGATTCTTAATACTGTGTTGTTACCTGAATGATCCACAGCTGTTTTTTCTTTTTTTTCTTTCTTTTTTTTTTTTTTTGTTTAGTGAAAGTTTTACGAGTCCTTTGTTTGTCCTGAGCAGTTAAACTGACTGCCCTTCTTCAGAAAAATTCAGGTCCCACAAATTCTTTGGTTTTCCAGTATGTTTGTGTATTTGAACCCTTTCCAACTCTGACTGTATGATTTTGAGATCCATCTTTTTACACTTAGGACAACTGAGGGACTCATATGCAACTATTACAGTAGGTTCTGTTTTGTGTTTGTTCTATTTTGTGCCGTTTTGTTTTGTTTGCTTTGTGTTTGGTTTAGTTTTTTGTTCTGTTTGTGTTCTGTTTTGTATTAAGTTTTGTTTTGTTTTTTTGTTTCATCTTCTGTATTGTTTTGCCTTCAGTTTTGTTTCTTTGTTTTGTTTATTCTGCTTTGTTTAGTTTTCTGTTTTGTGTTTGTTTTTTTCTTTTGTTTTTTTTGCGTTCCATTTTGTTTAGTTTTGAATTTTTTTAGTTTTGTTTCGTCTTCTGTTTTGTTTTGTGTTCTGTTCTATGTTCTGTTTAGTTTTGTGTTCTGCTTTGTTATGTCCTCTGTTTTGTTTTGTGTTTGGTTTATTTATTTATTTATTTATTTTTTCCAGTTTTTTTCTTGACAGGACAGTGGAAATGAGACAGGAAGTGAGTGGGAGAGAGAGAGGCGGGGTAGGATCGGGAAAGGTCCATGAGGCGGGATTCGATCTCTTTTTTTTTTTTTGTTCTGTTATGTATTTAGTTTTGTTTTGTTCTGTTTCTTGTTTTGTTTTCATTTTGTTTTGCGTTCAGTTGGGTCCAAATACACAAAAATGTATTTTCAGGAATTTGTGGGACCTGAAGGATTTTTCTGAAGAACAACAGGCAGTTTAACTGTTCAGGACAAACAAGGGACTCATGAACAACTGTCATTAAAAAAGAACACAGCTGTGGATCATTTAGGTAACAACACAGTATTAAAAATCAAGGGCATGTAAACTTTTGAATTGGTTCATTTTTTATAAATTAAACTATTATTTTCTCTAGTGGACTATATGTAAACATGCTTTATGTGAAATATCTTATTCAGGTCAGTACTAAATAAACAATAAAATGCATTTTTGTATTAGTAGACTGTTCTGGTTCCGGTTCTAGTTAGTAGAGTAAGTTGACATGTACTTGTAAAGTTACTTTTAGTCAAAAGAATGTCTATTTGGGAAAATCTAAACAGTGTTAAAGTGTTAGCAGATATTTAGCACACAGTCTACTAATATTCTAATGACAGCTAGTTGACAAGTAGTTGCAAAGTTACTTATAGTCAGAAGAATGCCTAAAGTGGACTATCAGATTAAAGTAACATTTCCCCTGAAATCAATGAATTCCTCGTGTAAACTCCACTGTGCAGACGCTCTATAAATGATCAAAGCTGTCTGTCGTGTCACCCCTGTAATGTGAACTACGGCCTGTCAGCGCAGGCGTTCGGTGACCATGATGAATTGCGGCCACCCTTGATCATGCGTTTGAGGCGTATGAACACACAAATGGGCCCTGGAGTTCTGTGGGATCATTTAGGAGAAGACCTTCCTGTTAAATTACTATGAAATTAAATCATAATTAAAACGAATAGACTCCCCAAGCGTAGGAACATTGCAGAGATGAAACGGATATTTTAGATAGAGGAGAAAAGGGCAAAACACATATAATCACACCTGAATTAGATGAAATTATTAAAGGTATGCATTATTTATGAATGAATATAAGGTTTCATATAAGCGTGGACTATTAGAAACAAACTCTTACTAGTTTAATTTATATATAAGTATTCAAATATGTCTTGAAATGAAACTAAAGACAAGTAGGAAAAATAAATTCTAAATACTTATAATGCAAAACATGGGACATGGGAATCTGTTATTGTAATAAAAATGCAACATAAAAGTGCCTGTAGTTGAAGAAACTTCATCTTGTTCTACATAAACTGGCAAATCCCAAGGTTAGAATGAGAACACGGATGACTATAAATCAGCCCAATTTACATTAATTCAATTATCTGACCTGAAGCAGGGAAACATGTTTATTTAGCACGAGACAAACTCGAATTCCCTTCTCGCCTCCATTCCATTTCACTTTTCAATGGGAAAACATCACCTTGAAGATGAATAACCAGCAGTGCCAAGGGTGTGTATAGGACACAAAACAAAGATCACTGGATTTTAATAATTCAGCACAGTGCTGAATAATGGAAAAAAACAAAAATATTTACTAGAAAATGATGACGACTTGCACAGATCCTGCTGTTGGAGATTTAAAATCAGGCGAGCTTTTAAACTCAAAGAGCAAATCGAGGCAGCCGTTCCCTCTTGAGCACGTTTGACAGCAGATGAGAAAAAAAACACAAACAGCCGCTCTTTTTTAACCTGCTTTGACTCTATAGATGGCTCAGCCCGATATGCAAATGTCGGCCATGTCTGAGGAATCACTTTGAAAGATAATTGAAATGCTCCTCTGGGTCGATACAGTTCACCGATCACATAAGCAGCCTGAAACAAAACTATATTTTCCGTGGTTCCCAGAGCGCTTGAGGGTGAATGATTGTTTGATATCTCCTGATAGAGCGCACGGCTGTCAGAGTCCCCCAGTTCATGTTTAGGTAAAAGTGAAAAATGTGTTTCCTCTCCCATGTTCAAGTATTTCCATTTGAACCACAGTTATCAGCTTGTACTACGGACAAAACAATGAAGGCATTCACAAAATGATTAAATTTAGAGAAATGCAGTGTGTTTGAACACTCCACCTGTCGGCGTTTCACAGTAATCTGCAAAGTGCACAAGTTTTTGCTGACAGCCTGTTATGTAAGTCTAAACATGACCCTAGACGTACAATGACAACGCCTGCAGCCTTTTTCAGTGTAACACAATTCATACAGGAATACAGAACAGCATTACTATGCATAATCATTTATTAAAAGTGCCATAATGCATAATTCACACCTTACAAATGTTTTCTCTGTCGCATAATGGAAAGTGTCGCACAATAACAAACAACCCTGAGTTCAGAGACGCACAGCTTCCCAAAAATAGCTTCCTCTAAAGTGTGGCCTACCTTTTGGTATCTAGTTTCTCTCTGTGTGGCGACTAAAGACGTTTGGTAGCAGGACGGGCGCATGCAGACGCGTGCTTTGCTGTATACTACAGCGCGGCCTGCTGAAGACCAGCCTGCCGGATAAGTGGTCTCAATGGGACCAGGTTGAGCTCGTTCCCGTTCTCTCTGATGAGTGCTCAGGTTGTGCGGTCGGCCACGGACGTGAGCGCATCGGGACGCCTGGGGGATTCAGTGCTTTCCCTGATGGATGGGCTGTAATCCTTTGCGACGCCGCGAACGTGTATTCGAAAGTCCAAGTGCCTTGTTCTTCAAACGCATGGACGTGGAGCTTTGTTTGGAGAAAGTGTAGCTTCCTAGATTAGATCGCTCAAGGGTTTGTTGTAGTGCAAATGGTTCTAAATGAGACGGGAACATGTCTTGGCTACTGTCTTCCAGACCTCTGAGATTCGGGCCTAAAATAAATGCTGCAATTTCCTCTGTTGTCACAGTCCTGAGCTAAAGTAAGACTTTCAGCCGTTGTATGTGTGCTGGGTTTATGTCAGCTTCTCAGCTGTTTGCCATGCACTAACTCAAGAGACCAGAGAAATGCTATTACTCACAGAACAATGCAATGTGTGCTAAATCACTACTAGTATGACATCACAATTAATCTGTAAATGGCTTATTTTGAACCATAAGATAGCTGAAGGAAAATCTAAATAAATTTGCATTTAAATCTTTTAATAAAAAAAGGTTTATTTATTTATTTGTCTGTTTGCAGCATGCAAAAGCTTTGACATTTTTACAATGACTCCTTGTGTGACGCTACATTGCATTCAAGTGTCACTTGGACTAAAATGTGAGGGAGTTAACTACCTTAAGCACCAAGACATTGATATCAAGAAATATGCACATAAAATTTCAGTTTTATAGTGTGCAAAAGATCAGCTTTGACATTTGGATACTAACTACCTGATGCTATATTGCATTCAAAATCCATTTGTTGAGTTGTAGTTAACTAGGTTAACCAGCAAAACATACTTGGTAAGTTTGCCTAGTAACCCAGACATTGCCTTAATTTAACCAATTATTTTCTATTATGTAATTGAGATTTAGAATGTAGACCATTATAAATTACACTGAACAAAATTATAAACGCAACACTTTTGTTTTTGCCCCCATTTTTCATGAGCTGAACTCAAAGATCTAAGACTTTTTCTATTTTCACAAAAGGCCTATTTCTCTCAAATACTGTTCACAAATCGGTCTAAATCTGTGTTAAGCCGGACATACACTGTGCGATTTCCGTGCGATTTCCATGCGATTTCAACCAGGTACCATCTCACACTGCACGACAAGATCGCATGCGATGATTGCTTCATAGCTCTGCTTCAACTGTGCGATATCCCCACGAGAGGCGACCAAAATTTCGGACATGTCAGAAATTCATCCGACCGTCCGATTGCCGGTCGGGAGAGGTTAATAGCTTCTCGTTTCCCCCTGCACACTGCACGAACACTGGATGACAAACGACACACGACAAAGCTGAAATTCGGCCCGATTCCAAAAAAAAAAGTCGAAAATCGCACAGTGTATGCCCGGGCTTTAGTGAGCACTTCTCCTTTGCTGAGATAATCCATCCACCTCACAGGTGTGACATATCAAGATGCTGATTAGACGGCATGATTATTGCACAGGTGTGCCTTAGGCTGGCCACAATAAAAGGCCACTCTAAAATGTGCAGTTTTATCACACAGCACAATGCCACAGATGTCGCAGGTTTGAGGGAGCATGCAATTGGCATGCTGACTGCAGGAATGTCCACCAGAGCTGTTGTCCATGAATTGAATGTTCAGTTCTCTACCATAAGCCATCTCCAAAGGCATTTCAGAGAATTTGGCAGCACGCAATTTGGCCTCACAACCGCAGACCACGTGTAGCCACACCAGCCCAGGACCTCCACATCCAGCATCTTTACCTCCAAGATCGTCTGAGACCAGCCACCTGGACAGCTGCTGCAACAATCAGTTTGCATAACCAAAGAATTTCTACACACAAAGCTCATTTGCATGCTCGTCGTCCTCATCGGGGTCTCAACCTGACTGCAGTTTGTCGTCGTAACCAAATTGAGTGGGCAAATTCTCACATTCAATGGCGTCTGGCACTTTGGAGAGGTGTTTATTTCACCTATGAATCCCGGTTTTCTATGCAATAATCATGCTGTCTAATCAACATCTTGTTATGCCACATCTGTGAGGTGGATGGATTATCTCGGCAAAGAAGAAGTGCTCACTAACACAAATTTAGACAGATTTGTGAACAATATTTGAGAGAAATAGGCCTTTTGTGTACATAGAAAAAAAGTATTTGAGTTCAGCTCATGAAAAATGGGGGCAAAAACAAAAGTGTTGCATTTATAATTTTGTTCAGTGTATTTATCAAGAAATATGGACAGAAAATTGCACCATTACTATGTTGCATTAAAAAACATCCTGACTTAAAATGTGTAAACCAACACGACTTGGTAAACCAGCCAGTGCCCAAAACTGCATTTATTTAGAAAGTTTTAGTTATAGTTAGTAGAATGCAAAAGATCAGCTTTGACATTTTGATAATAACAGTTGCTTTCAAAGTCAACTTGATTAGAAAAACTTACTTGGTAAACTGGGGTTAGTTCACTATTTTCTGCATATTTACAGTAAGAGCTTATCATTGTTCTGATATGATTCTAAAAATAAGTCCATGTTTATATCTTGCATTTCATAGAATATGCAAGAACTATTTGTGTGGCAGTATGTGGAAACTTTGATGTACATCATTTTATCAATACATCAAATTATGCATTAAAAAAACAAGCAATGTCTATTAATTAAAGGCAAGAAATGTAAAGAGTTTCATTTTTATGTCATCTTGTGCATTAATGAAATGTCAAAGTGGCTCTTAATGAGTCTCAAAACTAGCAACATTTTTACATTTACATATGTATCTTAATCATAGTACCAGACTTTTGGATATTTTTCTTTAATTTGATACGAAAGTACAACAACCTATCATTATTTAAGACAGACAGCCAAAAGATGCCAATTAACTCTCTCTCAAACATAAAAGTTCCATTTTTAACCCAAAGACATTTTACAGAAGTTGCTTTTCAAGGTCCACAAAAAGCTTTTTACTCTCCAATTCCTTTGAAAACCATCTAAGTGCTGGTGCTTTAAAGAATTCACAAACCAATACATCAATAGTACTCCAAGTCAGGCCCGTGGGCCAAATCCGGCCCCCCATGAGCTTATCAGTGGCCCCCCACCACAATCCAGGCTTCTTTTGAGGATTCAGACAACAGACTAATGCTCCAGTTCTGCAGGCAAGAGCATTTCAAGAATTGTTCAAGGAATACTTCACCCAAAAATAAAAAGTTTTTGCATCAGAAATGCAGCATTATTCCATCAATTGCTCACCAATGGATCCTCTGCAGTGAATGGGTGCTGTCAGAATGAGAGTCATATATTGACTTGTACAGTATTTTAGTTGGAAACAAGTAAAACATTTCTTAATGATGGGACTGTTTCTTACAAACACAAAGCTTTTGGCTTCACAAGATGTTAACTGATGGACTACAGTGGTGTGGATTATTTGTGGATCAGCTGTTTCACATATTCACATTGGCGAGCAAGTGATGTAATGCTGCATTTCTCCAAATTTAATGAAGAAACAAACTCATGTACATCTTGGATGGCCTGAGGGTGAGTACATTTTCAGCAAATGTTCATTTTTGGGAGAACTATCCCTTTACAACACAATTCTTTCTAAATCACTAATCCTAAATTACTCCACGTCCAATTACAACGAGAGCACCCACTCTACTGTAAAGATGAATTACCTTCTTAAAATAGCAAAAGAAAACTTTTGCTTCCAGTAAGAGCCAGGGGTGACCGAGACATGCTTTGGGAAAATGGCTCTTCAGTTTCAATAGCAGCTCACCAAGCAGAAACTGATTTAATAAAGTCACTGATGTGAGAAATTTAGCTACCTTTGGAGTGCAGCGCTGTTTACTTGAGTTCACAAACATTGCCGCATCCTAAGTGCGGCCCTCGGGATGAGATCATAAGAGAAGTTTCATTAGAATTACATTAAATCAAGAAACTGCAGCCATATGGCCGATATTTAGTCCACAGATATCAAATGTAACGCTGTTTTTGAGCTTTTAGTCAGTTTTAAATGACTTTTAAGATACTAAGTGGAGCTTTATTGTAAACTTCTGGTTATTTTAAAAGTGTTTGAAAGTTTTCATAGCATCATTTCATGATTTTTATTATTATTATTATTATTATTATTATTATTATTATTATTATTATTATTATTATTATTTCATATAGTTGCACAGACACTTAGATAATTGAGGCAGGTGATTTCACCCATTGGCTAAATAATGGTAAGAACATTAATTGATTTGCCTAATTCATAACCTGCGATGGTCTTCTCGGCAGTTAGCGACTGATTTCGCGTTTGGCAGTTCATTATAAAGATCATTGGCTTCTTGCTTTCTCTAACTCTGCAATTAATCACATCAGTGCCTAATTACGATGCTAATTGATGTGTAAAATCACGACTCATTTCACTCATAGGCAGCTTTGGATTGCCCATATTTTAAATTAATCATATTATATTCCTATTTCTAGACTTTAAGTAGTAATAAAATACTAATGAGAGAGAAACCTTGTTAGTTTGCAACAAATTGTCATCTTTTTTAAAAATCTGAACAGTTAAAAATAGAAGCATAATTTTGAATATTTAAATATTTAAATAACACTTGAATGAAACACAATCAACAGCTGAACGCCTGCTGCTGCTGTTGTTTCAAATAACATATTTCTCATTAACACATTGATCTCACAAGAATGAGTAATATACATTAAGCCAATTTACAAATAAAAAAAACAGAGGAGATAAATAATAACTACACAATATGTTTTGCCTTGCAGAAATCTAAATCACTAAGTGCTTTAAATAAACATGCATGATTTTCCAGCAATCTTTTGCCTATTATAAAACATTTCTCCATCAAGACAGGGAAAGTGGGACAGAAGTATCCAAGTTATGTAGTAAAGTGTTCGGCTCGCCTGCTTTCAGAGCGGAATGATTAAAAGTTTACGAATCAGCCGAAGCGATTGAAAACCCACTGGAGCCCGTGATCTCATGGAAGATTGAATTCCATATCAATCTGAACCAGGGTTTCAGACGTCTGAAAAGGAGACCGTTTTTGGTCCTGCTACAGCTCTATATTTTTTCTCCTCATTCTACAGGACTAATAACTTCCTAGAATGTTCACAATGCATATCTTTTGGGTGGGAAAAGCTGGAAAAGTTAAAGCAATATTTTTATATTAAATGAAGACAAAGTGTCACATCAGAACATTGGTTCTTGTATGTCTGGTAACCAAATACAATCCCAGCTAACAAAAATACATTCTAAAAATATTTTGCTAATGTTACCATTAAGTTATAAAAAAAATGTTACTTTTGAATGTTCTCTGAACATCATTTAAAATATATATATATACACACTACCGTTCGAAAGTTTGAGGTCAGTAAATGTTTATTCATTCTGTTTTTTTTTTGTTGAAAGAAATGAATAAATTGTTACATTAATAAAAAGTGACATAATAGATTTACATTGCTAGAAAAGATTTATAGTTTGAATAAATGTTGTTCTTGAAAGAAAAAAAAAAAAACATTGGCGGCACAACTGTTTCCAAAACTGATAATTCTACTAATAATTCAGAATATCAGAATGATTTCTGAGAGATCATGTGACACTTAAGCCTGGGAAACTGAGTAACAGCTGATGAAAAATCAGCATTGCATCACAGGAATAAATTATATTTTAAAGTAATGAAAATAAAAACCATTATTTTCTATTATAATAACATTTTGTAATATTACAGTTTATTTTCTGCATTTTTGATAAAATAAATGCAGCCTTGACTTCATATATATATATATATATATATATATATATATATTCATTCTTCTTAGTTTAAGGCAACCTTAAAGGAACATTCCATTTTTTTTTTCAGAATGTTACTTTTGAATGTTCACTAAACCACAAGTTTCACAAGTTCTATTTATTTATTTATTTATTTATTTATTTATTTATTTTAACAAACTCATTTATACACTGGCATGGTAATTTTTACAAAGTTGTCATAGCCCCCAGAATATTTTGTTGTACACAATTTGTTGAGTCAACTTAAAACTCTTTAAAAAATAATTTGTTACCCTGCTGCCTTTAAATGTTAAGTTCAGTCAACTCAAATAAATGTATTCAAGTTGAAATATTAAGTTCTAACATAAATGTTAAGTATTAAGTGACAACTTAGATATTCAAGTTGACTAAACTAAAAAAAAAAATGTTTGTTAAACTTAACAGCTGTGTTTGTTAATTGGCTGCCTTAAAATTTTAAGTTGAATCAACTCAAATATCTAAGTTGTCATTTAGTAAAACATAACATTTCAAGTTGACTCAACTTTTTTTGAGTTGACAATTTTAAATTTTAAGGCAGCCAGGTAACAAATTGTTTTTGTACAGGGTGTGAATATCTGAACATGCAAAGAAAGAAGAGCCTCTGCTTTCATTCTAGCTTCATGGATTTTTAAAATCAACACCTGAATGTGATTGTTTCACATTTTGAACAAAAAGCTGAGAATATTGTGTTTTTTTCAAAAACAAAACAGATGGAATAGATTACTTCCATTAAAACCCTCAAAGCTTTACAACTCAGTATTTCATTTGCTAATGTTTTAATGTCTGTTTTGATTTATATTCTATTTTTTAGCTTGATGATCATGCTATTTTGCAATTGCTTACGTATGCAATTGCTCGTTTCTGCTTCTTCAGTGTGTTTTGATCCGGAGATTAGTGGTGTGACGTTCATGAACGATACGTTCAATGCATTCTGTACCGGAAAGAGAAATGATTAGTTCACCTCCCGAGACTACATGTCTGAGTCGTTTGTTCTTTGGCATGAGAAAGCAGTATTGGATACAGAAATTTGTTTAGAATAAATACCAGCCTTCCTTAATTTATATATTTGTGAAATTATGTTATTATGTTCAACATTGAGTGTGGTAATAAAGATACCTAAACTTTATCCGTATAATGAGGAAAATCTCTTTGATAAAGCTACATATAATAACACAGTTAATGATATGCAGTGTTTGTGTTTGTTGCAACATACTGAGCCGAGAAGCAGGCACATCACAAAAGAACGAACGACTCGAACTTGAAGACTCGACTCAAACTAATCAATACTGTTTCTGGTACAGAATGCATTAGGGATGTGACTTGACAAAAGCAGAACGATACATGTAATGCACTGATCAGGAGGTGAGGGAAAATAACCGATTAACCTGAAACAATTAATAATTTCTGTCTCTTATAATTTGGCTGCATTACAATTTTATAGCATAACAGTCTTGTTTGAAAGGTCAACAACATTGCGTTGTGGAATTTGGCTATTAACATGCATTTTAATTATATTCTGCTGAAATTAATGACTTGAAAAAAAGATTTGTTCATTTTGATGAACGAGATTCAAAGATCCGAGTCAGTAAAATGATCTGAACTTCCCATCACTAGCCTCCTATATCATATAACAGTGAAATCACGAAGAGACTGACAATTCTGTCAATGGCGGGAAGAAAGTTAAAGGCCAAATAATTTTGAATTAACATTCTAATAATGTTACTGAAAGAATGTTTCTGTTTCTTCCCTTGTTGGGACACTCTCAGAACATTCCTTGTTAGCTGGGCTATACACATGGCTTTACAGGCAGGAGAAAACGCAATCGGCCACAACATGTGGGTCAAAATACGGGTCGATGACCTACAGACCATTACAACAGGGTTTTGATAAGAATTCATTTCAAATTACCATGCATCACGGAGCGCGTAATGACGGAGAACGAGATCGCCCTGAGACTGTGATTAGAGGAACCTTGATGAGATGATAAAAGAGAAATTCAATCTTAATTAACAGAGGCCCCTTCATTAGTTCCATTAGTTCTTATTTTAGTTTCATCTCATTTTGGGTTTGACGCTCAAACAACACGGACATTCTGCTCCGTAATTACATCAACTAATATCATCTTCTGATGCGCTTTTGCATTTCTATATTTTTAGCTTCTAGTTTGCAGCTTTTTGCTAGTTAGCTTTTTTAATGAATATGTGTTTTGCTAATGTGATTATTCCAGCTAATGAAATGCATTATCGAGTATATGTTACTGTCAGTGGCTTGGTTTATGCGACGCCCTCATTTAATGCCAGCTTTCATGTCAGCAACACATTGTCATGCTAATTGTGTTATGCTAATACAAGCGCCGTCTCCAAACAAACACGTTATTTGCCTTTTTTATTGTAAAGCAAAACAGATTTACTGCTTTTATTCAGTTTGAACATATTTACAAGAACTCTTACATGAAATCCCTATAGTCTTTGTCTGCAGTCTAATTACTGATATACAGTGTTTTGTTGTTCTTGTTCATGTGAAAGTGAAATGCATGATGGGAATGATCATTTACTACCTACTCCACATGATAATGCACAGTAATTAAAATGCATATATTTCCATGAAGGACTTGGTAGTTTGACATTGAATACCATGCAATACCAAAAACGCATGATACATAATAATAAAACATAATAATAAAAAAAATAATAATAATAATAAATAAAAACTGGCAATGCAAAACATATTTTAAGTATATGCAAAATATATGAAGCTCAATTAATAAAATGTGAATAAAAATATATCTACTTTCAATCTTCATATACCAAAATGTATTTAAAATTGTATTTTAGGGGCAAAAAACAAAAAAACAAAAAAAAACAATCCAATCTATTAGTAGAATACATTTTGGCTAAATGCTGCATGAATGTGGATAATACTTTTTTTTCTATTATATATATATATATATATATATATATATATATATATATATATATATATATATATATATATATATATATAATTAATTAACAATTTAAAAATATGTTCCCTGCTGATTTGTATTATTAAAATGTGTTACATGTTCACACATTTTATACAACAAACACGTTTTTTTTTTTTACCTAAGATATATATGGAGAAATATATGGAATATTATATGAATATTTTTTAAATATATAATATTTCTTAAATATATTTTTTAAAAATGTAAAAAAATATATTGGTAGAAAATATATATAACCCTGGACCAAAAAAACAGCCATAAGGGCTGAATAAATAAGCTTTCCATTGAAGTATGGTTTGTTAGGACAGGACAATATTTAACTGAGATACAACTATTTGAAAATCTGGAATTTGAGGGGAAAAAAAAAAAATTCTGGCAAAACTGAAATATATAATGTATGCATTTCCAACTAAACTGAAATACTAAGACAAAGCGGCAAACATTAGTAAATAGGCTGCATCTGTATCAAAAGGACAAAGAAAGAAAAAAAAAAGTACTGAAGAGTTGAACAAATATCAACAGCAGCACGCTCTCTCCTACAAGCCCATGAGAATCTCATCAACAAATATTTGCGGCAGTGCAGCATTGCGATGTGCATCTCCTCAGAAACCTCACGGTAGTGCAAATGCTAAATGTCCTGACACAGCAGGCCTGTCAGCTGCAGTTTATACAGACACTTTATGCCACTCGCAGTCGATCTGAGCAAATAAATCTCTAGAATCAGTTACAAACCTTGCTGTGCTCCAAACACAATGCCACCAATTTTCTGTATATACTTGAAAAATTGACAGTCTATTATTATTTTTTTGTACAGCGTGGTTCATTTTAGCCAATTTTACTTGGTGTCCTTTACTTGTATGTTTTGTGAGAGCGTTTAGAAGTGAATTAACAGCAAAGATGCAAATGGCTTCATTTTGCAGTTCTGGTCATTGCCATAGAAACAAATCATTTCTGTGTTTGAGGACATGAACGGCTCACAGTCAAATCTGAGAGTTGTCATCTTGTAATTATGGTAAATCCAACTTGACATAAATACAGCATTAGATCTGTGGGTTGACATTTTCAGTGTAAGCTGTGTTAAAGCTTCTTCAAATCAAGAGCAACATGACAGTTGTGAGAATATTAAGTAATTATATTAAAGTATTACATTATATATACACACACACACACAATGACACTAGCACAATTAATTAAAAAAATCTTATATAATTTCTTGTTATATATGTACTTATATATCATGATTTTAACGGATTTCTATTGTGAAAGCTGAAAATCCACCTTATTTATCCCGTAAGAGTGGATGCAGCCATTTTTACATTGAATGTGTCTGGTTTCTGGTCTCATCCACGTCCAGCTATTTTTAGCTGTAGCTTGCTTTGCAGTTTGATATTGCAAACTGGTGTGTCTTACCATATTATTTTAATGTATTATCTTAATTATGAACTCAATGGTTTGTAGTGCGAACAGTTTAACTGCTTACTGCACTCCGTTATTCTTTTTGTTATTTCCCTACAGTGGCTTATGAACTGAAAGTCTAATAGTTTTTGAGTTTAAATATTTGGGATATGGTCTTTGTGCTACTTTGGGCTGTTTTTGTCACGCAGATCTGGCAACCCTGGCTGCATGGAGCATAACTGACGCTTTCAGTTTAGTGTAGCGTATGTTTTCCATCTGAACTAAATTAATATATATTATTTTTTTTTAAGTAAAACAACACTGGGGAAGGTGCTGCGGTGGGAAAGTAATGTAGGCCTAATCAATCTCTGTTGGGCTCGTTATTCAAAAAATGTAATATATTATTCATTACTAGTTAATCCATTCAAAAGTTATATGGTTACTTCACTTATTACTCCCATCCAAAACTAATTAGTTACACTGCTTTTCCATTACACCCTAAAATTGGTAATTGCATGCATACATGCAAGACAACGGTTATAAAAAAAAATTATGATTATTATTACAATTGTGACAAAAAAGTAACTAGTAGCCATTTTTTTATTTTTATTTATTTTATTTTATTTTTTGGGATGGTAGCTTTAATAGTATTATTTAAATTGTATTAGTAATTAGTTACTAGTTATGTAATATGTGACCCTGGACCACAAAACCAGCCAAAAATACATTGCATGGGTCAAAATTATTTATTTTTCTTTTATGCCAAAAATTATTAGCATATTAAGTAAAGATCATGTTCCATGAAGATATTTTGTACATTTCCTACTCTCAATAGATCAAAACTTAATTTTTGATTAGTAATATGCATTGCTAACTTAATTTGGAAAACTTTAAAGGCGATTTTCTCAAAATTTCCTCAAGATTTTCTCTGATTTTTTGCACCCTCAGATGCCAGATTTTTAAATAGTTGTATCTCGGCCAAATATTGTTCTATCCTAAGAATCCAATGGAAAGCTTATTTATTCAGCTTTCAGATTATGTATAAATCTTAATTTTAAAAAATTGACCCTTAATGTTTGTGGTCCAGGGTCACATATTATTAGTGTAATGCATTACTAGAAACTAGTTACTGCCCAATACTGATGTTGGTATCAAAATATGTCACTTCCATACCAAAACTACATATTTTACAGTCACCGTTATGACTGTAAAATATTGATCATAAACACAGCTAAAAGGCTTCCTGCAACAGTGGCCATCCTTCACAAATCTACCACATTTAGAATGCAGAATGTTTCAATACAAGCATTTCAGTCAAATGAAATTCATGCAATATTTCAAACTTTCAACTCACGGGAGAAATCAACCAACTACAACAGTTTAAAATCAGCCCAATTCCGTAGAAAAAAAATGCATCCAACATGAGCTGCATCCAAAGAGATTTAAATACTCTGCATATTGATAGCGACTCTGTGATGCGCGAAAATTATATTCAATATTAGAATGTTTGCTGGAGCTTGGCCGAATCCCAGACATTTTGGGCAATTTAGGACGCATTTAAGTCCAAAAAGAGGATTTATGGTCACCCTAGTTTATGTAACTCCATTATTCTTGATACACGCCAAATTGCAGGACCCGTGCTATATATTTTTGACAGCCCCCAGTAAAGGTAAAACTGTCCAATCCTGTAGGATCCCAATGCAGCCCTCCTAGAGACTACACCTCTTTACGTAGAGCACTCTGGATTTGTTTTTACTAATGTTTTATATTCTGGCAATGCATACATCAATCAAACATTTGTCTGTTTCAAAGATATCAGGCAAAAAGCAAGAGTATTATTTCATTTTGGGAACCTAAGGGTCAGCCCCCTAAATAGGTTGCCAGATCAGAGAAGGAGACAGTGGAAGAGGTGGTGGAGAAGACAGCAAGGGAGACAGTGGGGGAGAAAGTAGAAGAGACCATAAAGTAGACAGTGGGTGAGACAGGGAAGAAGAAAACATTAGGTTGACCAGCACACATACACACAGCTTGACATACATGCTCAGGGCAAGTTCTGCAATCCTACTGTATGTGTGCAGTATGTACATTGAACACTGCTGTTCAGCTGGCTCCCAACAGATGTAATCTCACTCTAAACTTTTGATAAAACTTGAGAGCCTTGTTTTTGTGTCACAGAATGTAGGTTTAAGTGTTTTTTAGGTGATAATGTCATCCAAATATGCAGTTTGTTAATTAAGATAGCCGTTCAGCATTCTTAAACACGCCAAGAACAGCCTCACCTCAGACAGATCTTCTGGAATTTACAGCTAGCTCTGATGTCTCTGGTTACACATGAGATATAATTTGTGTTGGGTAAATCTAACAGGCAGTCTTTGGTCTCATTAATCTTTTATGTGTGACCCGTGATGGCAAATAAGTTGGAACGCACATGGTCTAAGAGACAAAAGAAGTGAAAAATGTCAGTATTGGTTGAAATACTGACATTCTCTTCTAGGGATCCAAATGCTCCAAATAGTAATTAAACATCTAAAATGATCTTTATTTGTACGTTTTCTAAAGACTACCTTTTTCCCTGCTCACTTCTGGACGACTGCTGCTGCTTCTCACCACAAGTTGTAGGTCTATTGTTGCAAAGCGCAGCATTCCAGCTTTGTGAATATTCATATTGAATTCTTGATGACATGAGTCCAAACCAGTGAAATATGATTTTCAAATCCATGCTGATTAAAACAAAACAATTGCGCTGACTGACATTGGCAAAGCGTGTGCATAAGACACGCCTTTCCGAGAGCATGCAATCTCCCTATAACGTAAACCTACATTATTGCAAGATTCACACAAACATAATGTGTTTTGATAGTTTGTTTTGATGGTTGGGGAAAAATCTTATGCGTGTAACATTATATTAGATACATGCATTACAGTAGGTCTTAATATAGATCTGTCTCAATGTTAATCAAACATTAAAAGAGAAGATATAATCACTCACTGCTCTTAATTAAACTACTGTTTATTTGCATCTTTGTTATTATTTTTCATGACAAAGATAAAATAAAAAATAGCTGTATTGTCATGACATGAATCATATAGTAATTATTATTAAGAAAAGAATGGGAGGAAAATATGCAACTTTGCTTGGTGATTTCACTCTGCTGACTTGCGCTGAAATGTCATTTTTTCTCCAATTCCAACAAGTCATTTATCATTTTGAAGGTATTTTAATGGAATGCAAAAAATAAAAAGAACTTTTTGGAGAATTTGCTAATTCTGACTTATTTTGCCAGCACATTCACATTTGTTCCATAGCAAATAGTTTGGCTGAGGGCAAAATCGCATCACATTGTATTTTATGTAACTTTAATGCTGTATATCAGAGCGCTGCCTTTGTACTTTTGACAACAACAGCTTGTAAGAGGCAGACTGAGCAGTGCTGTCATTGGAAATCAGTCTTAAAAGAGAAGTTCACTTTCAGAACAAAAATTTACAGATAATTTACTCACCCTCTTTGTCATCCGAGGTGTTCATGTCTTTCTTTCTTCGGTCGTAAAGAAATTATCTTTCTTGAGGAAAACATTTCAGGAAAGTTCTCCATATAATGGACTTGAATGGTGTCTGCGAGTCTGACCTTCCAAAATGCAGTTTAAATGCAGCTTCAAAGGGCTCTAGCGATCCCAGCCGAGGAAGAAGAGTGTTATCTAGCTCATCTAGTCTTATTATTTTCCAAAAAAAAATTACAATTTCTATACATTTTAACCTTAAATGCTCGTCTTGTCTAGCTCTGCAGTGTGCATGCGTACTCTGTGTATTCCAGTTCAATACAGTTAGGGTATGTCAAAAATCTCCCATCTAATTTTTTCCTCTAACTTCAAAATCGTCCTACAGCGCTGTTTTACTTTTATATGTAAACGGCATTTGTAAAATCGATGTAGGATGATTTTGGAGAAAATTATATGGATGGGTAATTTAAAAAAACAAAATAAACATAATAATTTTGCTTAAGTTGAGTTGCATAAGTTAATTTTTTCTTGGCTGTGATCGTTTAGAGCCCTTTGAAGCTGCATTTAAACTGCGTTTTGGAAGTTCAAACTTGCAGGCATGATGAAGTCCACTATATGGAGGACATTCCTGAAATGTTTTCCTCAAGAAACAATTTCTTTACAACTGAAGAAAGAAAGACAGGAACATCTTGGATGACAAGGGGGTGAGTAAATTATCTGTAACTTCTCCTTTAACAGACAAAGATCTCGCTTTCCTGAGTGGACATGCAAACTAATGTTTTATTGTGAATATGAAATTGCTCTTAAGAATGAATGCTGTATCAGATTCAGGCGTAATACGGCTGTATATTGGCATGATGTGATATATGTACACACACACACACACAGTACATAATTTCTTGACTCTGCTTGTTTGTTGATGCTTGCGGCTTTTATCTTTCCTGTTTTCACACATGGATTCCATAGGGATACACTTTTTTGTAGCAATATCATGTTTTGCTAGGTGTCAATCGGGCTTTTGTTGAGATGAAGAGGAATGGCTCAGGAGGAAACTCAGAGGTCAGAGGTCAACATTGCATCTGACACAGAGAGATGGAAAAAAAGATAAAAAACAGTGACAATAAGAGCAGGTTACAATTAACACAGAGCTGCTAAAAGAGCTGAAGGAGCCGCTGTGATCCACAGCTACACGTTAATTAGACACTCTGCCATTATATTCCAGAGGGACGACGAGGAACAAGAGATAATAGCTTTGTTCTGAGCTGTCAGAAGCTTTTCGAGGCACGTTTTTAAGGCTCTTCCGAAAGGTACAAAGGATTATTCTGGATCCTGCGTGCAACCTCAACTCGAATTCTAGAATTGAATTGATCTAAAATGCATTGTCGATTCAATTCTGAAGGATGCATGAGCGAAAAATCCCTCGCCATTTGCTCACTTTCTTTCCCTCTCATCTATTCGGATTCGTTAGGGCCGGTGTTGCACATTAGCAGCAAAACGGCCCTTTAATTAGCACACTGTGCCAGGGCCTTTGATCTGCGGCGAGTGTCCGCTGAGGGTCTTTGTTAAGCTGCTGAGAGTGACCCCGTCTGCCCTTCAGTGACAGGAACACATGAATTACATCAGAGCAAAACCTTTTCTGTATGTCTACTGACTGAACTCAAGCCTTTTAAGTGCCTGATTTTAGACTTTATACTTACACACTCAAGTAAGTGAAGCACTGGGACTCACAATTGATTTAATATAGTTAGCGAAACATGGCTCTATTAAGCATACAAATACACTGCAGACACAAATACTGAGTTTTTCTATTTGTTGACGTTGAAAATACTTCTAAAGGACGATTTAAAGCATAAAATCAAATCAAATCACATCACATTTATTGTCACATCACCACAGCACCTGTGCCTAGGTGAGTGAAATTCTTGGGAGCGTGCTCCAGACAGTGCAGAGACAATTTACATATAGACAGGACCATTACATACCTACAGATTTATACAGATGACAATGTGCAATATACACATACATATACTCAGTAAACACAGTGTACTATTTGACAAACGTAGAGTTAGAAGTACAAGTACAAGTTGAGCTTTACTGTCAAGAGATTGTGCAAAAGAGATATTTTTTTACATGAAATTATGCAGAAGAGAGATTTTGGAGGAAGCAGCGCAGTGCAAAATGATTTGTAGTAAACATATATTATCCTATATCCTAATCTTAGTATATGTTAATTCGAACATTTCTACATTATTAAAATCGAAAATTAATGTGTGTTATTATATTTATTGGAACTCAAATAACACATATTAACAATGAACAGAGTATTTTTATTAACTAAAGGTAACAGATTAATAAATACTGTACCAAATGTATTGCTTATTGTTAATATTAATTACTAATGGGAGCTTATTATAAAGTGTTACCATAATTCTGTTTTTTTTTTTTTTTTTTTTTTTTGTATCAATGCATTTCAGAACATATAATTTTAAGTTTTAGGTTTTTATACTATTTAAGTATTTATTAATACTATGAATTATATATATATATATATATATATATATATATATATATATATATATATATATATATATATATATATATATATATATATATATATATATATATATATACACACACACAGTTTTTTTTTCATCTAATATTTCATTTTATTTATTTATTTTTTTTTTCATTTAATATAACTTCATTTAGCTTTATTAAATTAATGAAAAAAGTTTTTTTAGTTACAACATGCATCAAAATTTCAGAGTATATAATTTTAAGTAGGGTCAGTGTTATTTTAGTATGAGTTTTAGATTTTTATACTATTTAAGTATTTATTAATATTATGAAGTTTAATAATAAATAAATAAATAAATAAATAAATAAATAAAGAAATTAGTACTTCCACTTAAAATTATATTAATTATTTTAAGGACTTTTTAAGTTCCATAATTCTCAGTTTTTTCAATCTAACATTTTATTTTATTTTATTTTATTTTATTAATTTAATGTAACTTTATTTAGCTTTATTAAATTAATGAAAACAGTTTTAGGTTTTTTAGTTAACAACACTTAGTGTACATCAAGGTGAAAAAGGTATACAAAATCTGTGTTTTTTCCTAATTAGCAGCACAATTTGTATAAAATGTTTACAATTTGTGAATATGCAAGAATTCCTGTACTTGTCTGCTTTTAGTAATGAGCAGTGCACAGCAACAATGTTAGCACACATAAAAATATATATTCGTCCACTATCCTGAATGAATTTTGCTCATCATATCTCTGAAAAAGAAATATAATATACGATTCTATGAAAGAATTTGGTTGAAAGCAGGTTTCTAACCTTTTAAAACCTTTGTGTTGCCTTAAAATGGGTTTTATAGGTTTTATAACATTCTAAATATCTGAAAGCCCACCTGAGTTAGATTCTAAAAAAAAAGAGAACAAAAAGACACAGATATTTATTTTTAAAATAGTTTTACACATCCTTCCTATCACGACTCATATCAATTTTATCCACCATTGCACTTTAATAGTCCCTATTCCTCTAGATAATTATGTGTGAATGAAGATCTCATCATTTTTTGTAGACCTGCGTGGTGCCATTTCAAGCCTCGCACAAATCTAATCATTTAAAGTTGTTTATTTTTAACTAAGCAATCCATAATAATGAGGGAAATATGGACTTTTAATAGACACGTCGTCTACCTTTGTAAATGTTCATTTCCATGCAACTGCTCAGTGATTCCCCAGGTGGCCTCAGTCGGATGAAAGAAACCGGAATTGAATTTTTTCCCCCTTTTTGAGCAGTAGCACAATGCCACGGCAGCGCCGCCGGGGGAAAAAAGTTCAAACCCGAGAACGCCATTGAACTTGAAAGCGTACGCCACTGCTCTGCCCATAAATTGTACATCCGTTGGTGGCTCCAGAACTTTGCTGAGGTCTGAACACAAGCCATTCAGCTGCATTGTCCTCGGGCTTGTTGCCTGGACTGAGACTCCATTAGGGTGAGTTACAGAACGCCTAAGCTGGAAACGCAATATACAAAGGCATGCCTGCAGGAAAGCAAGCCATCATTTTTTTATTACCAATGCGGGGTTTTGATATTTAATAATAATTCTGCATGACTTCTAATAGGGTCTATGGCATGCCACTGTTTTTTTTTTTTTTCCCCTTGTCAGATAGATTAATTTATTAGGAAATACGTAAAAAAAAGCAGTTTACACAGACCTTAATGCTTATCTTATACGGTGAATATATTTTTAATTAAAATTGCTTTAAATGTTTTGTGAGCCGTGCAGTATAAATTTAGTATGTTAAATGTGGTACAATTATACAGATATTAGAATTAAGAAAAAAGTTCAAATTTGTACTTGTAATGAAATAAGAAATACAATATTTATGACATGAATATTTATATATAAAGCTAATTAGTCTGTATTATTATATTAATATAAAATCATATTTTATATTATATTTGTGGAAATTGTGATGCATCTTGTATTTATATTTATAATTATATTTAAATATGACAAATATATTCATGTTTATTATTTATATGAACATTAAAAAATACATAAAATATAAAAATTAATATATGAATTTATTTACACATTAATTCATATATAAAGTTAATTAGTCTGTATTATTGTATTAATATAAAATCATATTTTATATTACATTTGTGGAAATGGTGATACATTTTATATGTATAATTATATTACATTTAAATATGCATATTTATTATTTACATGTATATAAAAATACATAAATATTATATATAAATGAATGAATGCATTAATATAAATTATATTATATTTGGAAACAAAAGTTTATGACATGTACAAAACTATATATACACATAAATAAACTATACCATATTATTTCTAATTAATTATTCTAAATAATAATATAAAATATTTTATAATGTTTAATTATGAAACATTATGAAATATGCTACATCTCTTAAATAGGTAAGTCTCAAAATGCTACAATTTGTGTTTTTAATTAAATATTCTAAATGGTATTATTAAAATGACTTTATGTATTTAAAATATATTATTAATTCTAACTAACTAATTATAATTATAATTATAATTATATATATATATATATATATATATATATATATATATATTTATATATATATATATTTATATATATATATATATATATATATATATATATATATATATATATATATATATATATATATATATATTAGCTGTCAAACGATTAATCGCGATTAATTCCATCCAAAATAAAAGTTTGTGTTTACATACTATACATTTTTGTACTGTGTATATTTATTATGTATATATAAATACAAACACATGCATGTATATATTAAGGAAAAATATTTTAGATTTATATCTACAATATTTATATTTATTTATAATCTAAATTGTATACAGTTATAAATGTATATACATATAAATATTTAGTTTTAATATACACATGTATGTGTGTGTATTTATATGTACATAATAAATATACAAAGTAAACACACATATAGTATGTAAACAAACTTTTATTTTGGATGCGATTAATCGTGATTAATCATTTGGCAGCCCTAATATATATATATATTTATTTATTTATTTATTTAATATTAAATATTACAAATAACATTATTAAATAATATTATAATGACTTGTTTAAAATTATATATCACTACATAAATAATCTCAAAATGCTAATTAAATATTATAAATAATACTATTAAATATTTTGTAGTGTTTAATGATGAAATATTATTAAATATCTTAAATCACTACAATAAATAGGTAAGTCTCAGAAAGCGAAATTTGTAATTACTTGTAATTTATTCTACATATTTAATATATATTATAAAAACAAATAAATAAATATACATTTGTATTCTTTTCAACTAATTGTTAAAAATAATAGTATTAAATAATATTCTAATATTTATTTATTATTACAAACTGCTTTATTTATTTATTTTTGTGGAAATATTATTCATATGTGGAAAAACATGTCTAAATTTAAAGTGGTTGTAACCAACATGCAATAATTCATTTTGTTGACGGCGTTATGGTGTTGAGAAGCGGTATATAAATAATGATGACTTTGACAAGGTCAGTAAATTGCTATATTAAGTCTCATACATTGAATACATGTCAGGTCTGTGAGCGTGTGTATTGAGCATGTGTATATTATGTGTGTGTGTGTGCAGATGAACCTTATAATCCTAATCATCAGCACTAACAGTAGGCTGTTTCCACACAACTCGCTCACAGCGTGATAAATGTAATTCCATTCCCTCACCAGCTGCTCCACATACCGTCGGTAAGGACTGATTTAAAACCAACTGTGAGATTATTTATGTATTTTCACATAAATATCCAGCACGTGCGCTCACACACACAGCTAAACACGTCCGAAACTGGTCCATCTTTATTAGTGTTACTCACATTAATGGCGTCCCTCGGACTCCCAGCATGCATTGCGGACATAACCGAATCTGAGCGGAACCGCGGCTGCTATCAAGAGTGATGAAGTTCTCGCGAACGGAGAGACTCGCATTCATTACCGCCGGTTTCTCTTTCAGTCTCCTGCTCGATATTAAATAACGGCTGTTTTTCTGTGCGTTTTTATATGCGAAGCCGTAGGTAAAAAATGTTAAAGTGCCGAAAAATTAATCACGGAAACTATATTACTGTGATGGGAATTAATGCAACTGAGCGTTGTCTGTGATGAATTGGCAAATAAAACGTAGCTTGGCCGAAAAAAAAGGAAATGGAAAAAATAAATGGGGGGGAGGAAAGAAAAAAAACATTCCAGTGACAAAGACAAGTCAGCGAATCCTGTGCGTTTCCCCACGGACTTACTTTTTCTTCATTTATTTACAGCTGTCGTGCACGACCGCCGGCGTGTACCGCTACACCGCCGGGGCGTAAAATAAAGAGACCGCAAGCTGCTTCTCTCTTAATGATAATGAAACGGGACATCAAAAGATCCCACACTGCAGTACAGGTGATCTGTCACTCAACTCGCAATTTAGCTCTGCAATAAAACACTTATGCTCGGATTTACGCGCCGCACCGCGGGTGAGTTCACCTTTGCTGTCTGTTAGCGGCGAGTAAAGAGGTCTTATGTAATCCCAGGATGCGTTTTACCCAAACGGCATGATTGGTCTTAATGCTACAGTGTAAAGAAAGAAAATGGACTGTAAGTGTGACCTTGAACAACCCTTGCCACTATCAATCTTGTAAAACCTTCTCAAATACACAAAAGAAAAAGCATCTCCATCACTGAAAAGACATACAATTAAAAAAAAAACTATTTACTTTCTGTTCTGGGACTAGTGCTATTCTAATTAACTACTACTAAAATAAAATTAAAATTAGTGGTGTCAATCGATAAAAAAAAAAGTAAATTAATTAAATTGCACATTTTTCCAGAAATTAATTGCGATTATAATTAATAATTATACTTTTATATTGCAATAATCTCACATTCACACTTCAAATTAATGTATAAACAACATAAAGAACATAATATTTGTTTAATGCCATCTCTTCTAATGGCTGAAAGCAAGTATCACTGATTCGAACTGATCTGAACTAAATATAACCATTCAACATTACAGTATAATTGAGAGCTATCACTTTAACATTTATTAGACTTTAAAACAATTCCAATTTAAGTGAAATTGAAACAATCTTCACATAAACCCATTATAATAAATGTCATATAGGCTAGCTAGCTGTGCCCTTCAGCAAGAAAATATAGCCTAAAGCGCTTTAATAGGATAGACTAATACAGCACGTGTCGGTACATTTGTGTGTGCACTTGAGGAGCGCGTGCTACGATCACAGTATAACGGCTGACAGGACAGATAAATTTGTTTTTACCGACATATGGCCTGACAACATCTTATCTGAATGCAGTTCACTGATGTTCTACTGAAGGTCCTTGTCACCACATCCTTGTCATAGCTCTTAATGCATCGTTTTTTTCTTCTGGATCATCAGTGAGCATTTGAACCTTCTGTAATAGTTGCATATAAGTCCCTCCGTTGTCCTCAGTGTAAAAAGATGGATCTCAAAACTAAAGTCATTGTTGGAAAGGGTTCAAATACACAAAAAATGCTGGAAAACCAAAGAATTAGTGGGACCTGAAGGATTTTTTTCTGAAGAACAGCAGACAGTTTAACTGTTCAGGACAAACAAGGGACTCATGAACAACTATCACTAAACAAACAAACAAACAAACAAAAGCTGTGGATCATTCAGGTAACAACACAGTATTAAGAATCAAGGGGATGTAAACTTTTTTATAAATTCAGCTATTATTTTATATATGTAAACATCTTTTATGTGAAATATCTTATTCAGGTCAGTACTAAATAAAAAAATTACACATATTTTGTATGATCCCTCTTATTTTGGTAAAATATGGTCTATGTAAACTTTTGACCTCAACTGTATTGTACTAAAGTGGAACTATATACAAGTATACTTTAGGTACACTTAAATATTTAGCATTTAAATACTAATAATATGTAAAGATCATACAATCCTCATCAATAGTGATATTAAAACATATTTTAGGCTTAATAT
This sequence comes from Cirrhinus molitorella, assembly GCA_033026305.1. Taxonomy (NCBI): domain Eukaryota; kingdom Metazoa; phylum Chordata; class Actinopteri; order Cypriniformes; family Cyprinidae; genus Cirrhinus; species Cirrhinus molitorella. The sequence continues at coordinate 35,793,841 of CM065130.1, forward strand.
TACGAAATGTGGATTGTGCAAAAGTAGTACTCTTTACAAATAAAGTTTAATTATATTTTTTTATTTCAGTAAGTCTCAAGTGATATGTCAGTAAATGTTAATAAACTTGAACTATACTTAGTATAAAATAAATGCATTTTAAATTACTTTTTTTACTAGGGTAATAATGTTTCTTCCAGTGAAAAAGTCCATCACTTGTTGTCAAAATCCACACACGTATTTGTTTAGAGCTCTTTTGGACTGTTTTGGCTTGATCTGTGCAAATTTCTCTCCTCATTCAGACCAGACCACTTTTTCAATGGATGAAGCATTATTATGGACTTAACTTTTGTTTTCTCAGGGCATTAATTGTGGACAACTTTTGGATTATTGTGATGTTTTTATCAGCTGTTTGGACTCTCATTCTTACGGCACCCATTTACTGCAGAGGATCCATTTGTGAGCAAGTTACGAAATGCTACATTTCTCTAAATCTGGTGAAGAAACAAACTCATCTAGAACTTGGAGGCCTGAGGGTGAATACATTTTCAGCCAATTTAAATTTTTTGGTGAACGGCCACATTTTAAACACATACTGAGTTTCACTGGACCTTAAAACACTTGCTTTACAAGTAGTAAACTATCTTTGGATGTAAAAATCGAAAAATTATATTTTTCCCCGAGGCCTCTACAAAAAAAAATTCCTCTCATTAGTGTCTTCGATAGAAGTCAAGGCCACTGCGGTTCATCGCAACCCTTCTGAAGTGCAAATAAAAGCCTTAATGTATTTTTAGTAACCCTGAACATGCTGTGGCAAATTAGGTTATTTTCTTATGTCCTTTTTGCCACCGAGGAATTTGTGCAAGGTGACCCAGAGACACGAGTCCGCCTGCCGCTTTGTTCTGTCAGACGGAGGGACGGATGGGCAACCAATGACACGGAAAAAACAAGACCTGTTGGAATGAGGCTGGAAAACAAGACGGACGATAACACGAAAGGAAGGAGAACAGGTGGAAAGCCGAATTGACGTCTATCAGTCTCTAATTTGCCTTGCACATTTTGACGTGGCTTACCTTTTCTCGTAGTCCAGTCCTCGGGGCGTTCAGGGTGGATGGCTGAGAGCTGGAGCGTAAAAAGAGGGCCATATCGATCCGGCCCGGACCGCGGGCCTAGTGAGCTGTAAACATCCAGTGTGTGGCGCATGAGTGCCTCTTGACTGAACGACAGGTCGCGAGGCAATCGTTAGTCTATTCCAAATACCGCAGGGCTTTCCGAGATGCCCGTCCTGGTTTCTTGCTTGTTTGAGCTTATTGAGTGAGTGGATCGTTTTAAAGATCAGCATTTGTCATCCAAAGCGTACATGAGGTATTCGTTGTTGGTTTTTCCTTCTATAAGGCCTCTTGAGATTTTACTGTAGCTGAAAAGAAACTTATGCGTGAAGGTCAATAAGTTGAGAAATAACAACTGATGAAACAGAAAAACAGCAAGCAGAAAAGAGACTTTCAGAGGTGAGCCATGTCAAGTAGGCTGAATGGGGTAAGTATTTGACACTTAAAAGAGTCAATTTCTTGAAATTGAGATTTATACATTATGTAAAATCTGAATAAATAAGCTTTTCATTGATGTATGATTTGTTAGGATAGGACAATATTTGTTTGAGATATTTTTTGAAAATCTGGAATCTGAGGGTATCAAAATATTGAGAAAATCACCTTTAAAGTTGTCCAAATTAAGTTCCTAGATATGCATAATACTAAATAAAAATTAGTTTTGATCTACTTACGGTAAGAAATTTACAAAATATCTTTGTGGAACATGACCTTTAATTAATATCCTAATGATTTTTGTCATAAAAGAAAAATCCATTTTGCATCCTGAGACAAAACAAAGGCACTGGCATTTTCTTAAGATCAATCAGTGTAAGTTTCTTTCAGTTGAAACAGCTCAGACTTGCATTTTAGTCTAGGAGTAGGCTTAAGCCTTCACTGCATAAAAATGCTTTTCTTACTTAGATTTTTTGCCAAAATATCTAAATGTTCTTAAATCAAGAAGGATTTTCAAGACTTAAATACAGTAACATTAATTGAAAAAAGTAAATAAATAAATAAATAAAATTTATTTTTAAGCTAGTTAACATGTATCATGTTCATTTAGTTTAAGCTGAATTGCTAACTAACACAGAAATAAAACCCTAAATAAAACAAAAAACCTTACATTATTATAAATAAATTTGAAATTCAAATAAATAAATAAATAAATAAACAAACAAACAAACTAACATTTTATTTATTTTATTTCAGCTAGTTGCCAAGATAACATTTTTTTAAGTTTAAGGACAAAAATAACAAAAATAAAAGTGAAATAGGAAAATAAATAAATAAAAAATAAATAAATTAATTAAAAATATATATTAAAAATATTATATTAAAAATAATAATAAAAGAAAAATATTTTATCTGGTGGACAAGACAACATTTCTTTAATTTTCATTTAGGTTAAGTTGAAGTACTGAATTTACTAAAACTAAATGAATAAATAAAATAGTAAGAATAAGAATAACTTTTAAAACATATTAATGGAAATGACAATAAACAAAACTAAATTACTAAAACTTTAAAATTGCAAATAAAACTGAAAAAGTACAATAAAAATGTTATTTAAAAAAATCATATTTTTATAAATTATATATATATATATATATATATATATATATATATATATATATATATATATATATATATATATATATATATATATATATATATATATATATATATATATATAAAAATACATTTATTTCAAGAATAAATGTGCACACTAAATATAGTAAATGTATACACACTGGTCCTAGTTAATGTCATTTTTGACTCTTGTTAAAGCCTGTAGTGTTTGAGACCAAACACAGTATTCAGACATGTTTAAATGTGACCCATGTGTCCAGATACTTTATTCAAATCAAGCCTTTGAAAAACAGAGTGAATTCTGGGAAACACACCACCTGAGCTCTTATCTGTGTACAGTATGTGCATCAGAGCAAAGCATTCTGCCCTCATCGGCCAAACCTCATCCCAGACTGGACACTTTGATCATAACCCACTAACCTGTTGGCATTTTGTTTCTCTAACATTTACCTCAGATGACTCGATCTGCTCTCCTGAGCGATGAAAGTCCTCCTCCACCTCCAGCCCAACAAAATTACATCCTACAGCAGCGGCAGCTGAACACAAAACAAAAAAACAAAAACCAGCTTCAACTTCCACATTACAGCGGCAGTCAGACAAATGAGCTGTGTGAAGCCCAGAGGAATATCTTACTGCTCTGAGGATGCTTTTTTCTCAGAGGTGCACCATGCAGATCATTAAAAAGTTTTACACACAAAGTTCTCAGTTATGCTACATTTAAGTAAAAACTTGGCGTCTTTGAAGAACATGAACATAATGCAGTCAAAGTCTAAAACTATACAATTCATGTGGTTATCAGCTCAGATCATCTGGTTTTGAGTTCATACCTCTCTAGGAGTTTATAGCAAATGTAAAAACTAAATCTACTAAAATAGCATGCATAAAACAAGCTGAACAAAGACAAAAGAAAATCAAAACCAATATTAACTATCAACACAATCATCTTTGACTAAAGATCATCTCTGTTTAAGTCCACGCCTGCACGCTTCATTTCTGCTGTTGTTTGCCTATAGATGCTGTAGATAGAGTTGTCACCATAATGCACGTCTGCTAACATCTCCGTTTGCTCGTTTTGAAGCTTCAGTGCTTTGGATAATAGGCTGCCACATTGCAAGCATTATATCTTGTATGTGCCGAGAACGATTGTCGCAGCAGATTGGTACTCCAGAATAAATCTGTGATTGTGTATTCAGAAAGCTTTGGCAGATGACACGAACAGTCTGATATCCTGTTTGATTCTCACTGTAGCGAGCCGACAATCGGCTGTATTCTCAATCGATTACATTATGTACCCATGTGCAACTAGTTACCGCTCAGACTGATCAATCTCTCATTCGATTTGTTTGACAAGGTCAAGTGCAAAAACAGCACTTCAGCGACTTCACACTCAACATGTTTTTGTCTTGAATCTCGTCTGGGAGGTTTCCAAGGGTCGAAATGTATATTGTCCAATTCTAATAGTCTCTAAAGTGTCTCAGTGCTGTCTGAAGAGTCTTTTACGCTCACAGCGCATTACAGCAACCTGAAGTTATATATTTTTATTAAGAGATTTTAGGTGACATGAGGAAAGATATAAGCAGCTTTCGCTAAAGCTTTTCTTTTTAGTAGAAATGCAACATACAATATATAGTGAGAACTTTGCCCACATACAGAGACATATATATATATATATATATATATATATATATATATTTTTTTTTAAGTTTCTTATGCTTATCAAGGCTGTTTTCACTTGATCAAAAATACAGAAAAAAAAAAGTAATATTGTGAAATATTATTACGATGTAAATCAATGTTTTTCTATATTAATATACATTAAAATTTAATTTATATCTGTTATTAAAGTTGAATTTTTAGAATTATTACTCCAGTCTCCAGTCATCAGTGCTGGAAACATTTGCGCTGCTTAATGTTTTTTTTTTTTTTTGGAACCTGTGATACTTTTTTCAGGATTTTTTGATCAATAAAAGGTTAAAAAAGAACAGCATTCATTTAAAACAGAAAAAAAGGTTTTCTAACAATATACACTACCGTTCAAAAGTTTGGGGCCAGTAAATGTTTATTCTTTCTTTTCTTGAAAAAAAAAAATTTACCAAGGATGTGTTAAATTTATAAAAAGTGACAGAAAAGATGTAAAAGATTCATATTTTGAATAAATTATATTTTTAACTTGTTATTCATCAAAGAATCCTGAAAAAAGAATCACAGGTTCCAAAAAATATTTGGCACAACTGTTTCCAACATTGATAATTCTAATAATAAATCAGAATATTAGAATGATTTCTGAAGGATCACGTGAAACTTAAGACTGGAGTAACAGCTGATGAAAATTCAGCTTTGCATCACAGGAATAAATTATATTGTAAAGTATATTAAAATAAAAACCATTATTTTATATTGTAATAACATTTTGTTTTTGTATTTTTGATCAAATAAATGCAGCCTTGATGAGCATAAGAGTCTTTTTTAAAAAACATGAGAGGGTGTGTCCAAACTTTTGACTGGTAGTGTATACGCATAATCACAACAGTCATCATAAATGTCTATTTATGCATGTGTGTGTATGTGACCTTGGATCACACAACCAGTCATGTGGGTCTTTTATTGGGATTTATACATCATAAGCTTTTTATTGATGTATGGTTTGTTAGGATAGGATAATATTTGGCCGAGATACAACTATTTGAAAATCTGGAATCTGAGGGTGCAAAAAAAACTAAATATTGAGAAAATTGCCTTTAAAACTGTCCAAATGAAGTTCAATACACAGTACTAATCAAAAATTAAGTTTTGATATATTTACGGTGGGAAATTTACAAAATATCTTCATGGAACCTGATTTTTATGATAATTTTGACCCATAATGCTTCAAATATACCTGTGCTACTTAAGACTGTTTTTTTTTTTTATTATGATAAATAGAAGGATCCAAAAATATGCATTTATCTGAAGCTTTTGTTAAAAAAAAAAAAAAAAAAAAAGTGAGGGATTATAGAAATTAATTATAGAAATTAATATTAATAATTTTATTTAGCAAGGATGCTTTAAATGTATCAAAAGTGATGATAAAGACATTTATAATGTTACAGATCTTTAGATACATTTTGTTCTTCTGAACATTTTATTCATCAAAGAATCCTGAAAAAATTCTACTCTCAGCTGTTTTCAACATAATAATAATAATAATAATAATAATAATAATAATAATAATATGATATATATAGATATATATCTATATATATATATATATCTATATATATATATATATATATCTATATATATATATATATATATATATATATATATATATATCTATATATATATATATATATTTATTTTTATTTTTTTTTTTTGAGCAGCAAATCAGAATATTAGAAGGATTTCTAAAGGATATATGACTGGAGTAATGATGCTCAAAATTCAACTTTCAAATCACAGGAATAAAATAAATGTTAAAATATATATAAATAAAAAAAAACTGTTATTTTACAAATATTTCACAATTGTATTGTTTTTGCTGTACTTTGGATCAAATAAATGCTGACTTGGTGAGCACAACAGGCTTCTTTAAAATCCTCCTCAAAACTTTTGACTGGTAATTTATAACAAGAACTTTGCATATAATTAAGTCAAATTAAAATGGAAACAAATTAAAACCATAAAAAAGAAAGCAACATTTCTCATGTCTGTTTAAGTTGGTGTACTAAAATAACTAAAGCTGGAGAGAAAAAAAAAATATCTATCTATCTATCTATCTATCTATCTATCTATCTATCTATCTATCTATCTATATATATATATATATATATATAATAGTAATAGTAATAATAATAATAAGAATTTTTTACATCATATTTGTATATATATAAATATACATTATTTCGTACACTGTAAACATTTTTTAATGAACTTACAATTTTAAGTTCATTCAACTTAAATAAGTTGAAATGTTAAGTTGTACTAAGTGACAACTTAGATATTCGAGTTGACTAAACAAAAGAAATGTTTGTTAAACTTAACAGCTGTGTTTGTTACCTGGCTGCCTTACAATTTTAAGTTGAATTAACTCAAATATCTCATCAAATAAGTAGTCACTTAGTAAAACATAACATTTCAAATTGACAAACGTTTTTTCGAGGTGGCTGAACTTAAAATTTGAAGGCAGCCAGGTAACAAACACAGCTGTTAAGTTTAACAAACATTTTTTTTTTGTTTAGTCAATTCTAATATCTAAGTTGTCACTTAAGTTGAATGAACTTAAAATTTCAAGGCAGCAGGGTAGCAAATTATTTTAAGTTTACTCAACAAATTGTGTTTTTTTTTTTTTTTTTACAGTGTAGTAGTCTGATGGTTATTGTGAAACAGCACAAATAAAGCAGTAATTAAAGCAGGACGCTCATGTTTTGATCTGCGATGTGTGCCAGAGGCCTGCAGAAGTGCCTGCTGGAGTCCTCACTGTGGCATTTCGCTGCATGCGTTAAGTCTTTTAAGCCACTGTTCAAGCAAACAGTTACTTTCCTTAATCAGATTATACATGCTTTAATCCTTTTATTTATTTTCTGAGGCAGATGCAATTTTTCGCCTATGTGGATCGATCCTCAAGGCGATGTGATTTAGTTATGGCATCTGCCTTTCCCTGACTTACTGACTGTTCTTATTGATTTCATTTATTTTTATTCCATAATAACCTGCAAACTTTTTTTGTGGCCAGCAGTGAAGGATTCTTGTTCTTTGCTGCTTCTTCTCTTCTCGGCTGATTCGGAAATACACCGCTTTCCATAAATATGGTATTAAATAGGCCCTGAAACTGTTCAAAAATGCTTTCTGATGCTTTTTTTTTTTTTTTTTTTTTTTTAAGTAAATGGTAAGTGGAGAGAGGCGCTTAAACTTAAGAAAAGTTTAATCATGAACCTTGGCTTGTCAAACTAAATATTATATGAGCTGTTTAATTTTAAATGTATTTTACATGCAATATTTACAACCTTGTTACCAAAACCTGTCTAAATACAGTGATTTTTTATAAATACAGACAATTTTGTGATTTTTCTTCATTTTTTTTAATAATATACATTTCCAACATTGATGACTAATTGTTGTATACAGCCGAGAAAGTCTAGATTTGTGAGGTGGAACAGGCTAAAAACCTCATTTCCAGCAATGTGCGTAAAACTACCTACTTTTTATGCTATATTAATCTTGTTATATAATAACTTATCTAACATATCTAATAGTTTGCACTACAAAAACTTTGTGATTTGTAACTCTAATGCTTTTAAAAAGTAATGGGAGACCAAAGTGCACCCCGTTCACGGAAAGTGCCATCTCATATGCGAATGCATAATAAATCATCCAAATTATGTTACACAATTGATTCTTTCTGCACTTAATGGTTGCAGTTCTTTGAAGCAGGCCACGTGTAGACGATGCTTTGAGACCGTTCGGCTAACTACGGGAAGAAAAAGTTTAATTAATAATCCCATTCGTGCTCAAAATGAGCTTTCTAAGACTTTCTATTCTTAGTTGACTATCTCAAGCATCTAAATGACTGGGATAAGATCTGGTTAATTGGTTTGTGAGTGTTCGTGTCGTTTTTTTCACTTGAATCCCAGGAGGACGATGACTGTGTGCACATTACTCGTCAATGGAGACCATCGAGACAACATATCCACCCATTTGACCTTTTGTTTCTGCTGACTCAGCGCTGGGACAGTTCTGCGCTTAATAAATATATATGATCTCAAGATTATGCTAATGATGTTAAAATACATCAGATAATCAATCACTTAGCCAATTAGACCCAGTCATTTTCAAAAGCGCTCTTAATAGGTAATTTAACCGCTGACAGTGCTGTTTAGGTAGATGTTTCCAAGCTCATATCTTGTGAATGATCGGGGCTCATAAAGAGATGAATAAGAAAGGACGAAGAGTACTTAAAAAGATTTTCACATGTAATCTCTCTCAATATGAAAATACTTTAATGTGACATTGTGCTATACTGTGAATAGTTTTGTATTGGAAACATATATTATGTGCTGAAAATACTTTATATACCCTTGGATATGAATGACCTGACTAAATCGTCCATAAAACCAAATGCAATGGTTTCAACATTGATAATAATCAGAAATGTTTCTTGAGCTGCAAATCAGCATATTAGAATGATTTCTGAAGGATCATGTGACATTGAAGAGTAATGATGCTTTGCGTCACAGGAATAAATGACATTTTAAAATATATTTACATAGAAAACAGTTATTTTATTGCAAAAATATTTCAAAATATAACTTCTTTTTTTATAGAAATGCGTCTGGTGCTGAAACAAATTTAAAACAGTAATTGCAACTCGCACTCCTTACATTATCTTAATTGCAAGTTTATAGTTTGCAATTCTGACTGTTTTTATTGCAATTCTTACTTTAAACATCTCAGAATCATTAGTTATGAACTCGCAAATGTGAGTTACACAGTTAAACTAAAATAAAATAAAATTAAATTAAAATTTGTACTGAACCAAAAACTTTAAAACTTTCGAATGGTATATTTAGCATACACAACATTTGGAAATATTACCGTAAAATGAAAAAAAAAAATCATAAATTTTTCAATAAACCAATTCCTGCAAAACGAACAAACAACTTTTTCATAGCACAAGCAGTTTGGTACCATTTATCTATTTATCGAAAAATCAACAACAACAACAACAAAAAAAAGTGCAATTCTGACTTTTTTTCTTGCAGTTGCATCATGTCTTTTGAGTCATAAAAAAATTCAGAGGAAAAAAAAATGCTATTTTCTTACAAATAAAATAAAATAAATAAAATGTTGAATAGTATATTTAGCATACACAACAATATATATAATTATTATTTTTTTTTTTAGTAAACCAATTCTTGCAAAATAAACAAAAACATTTCATAGCACAAGCAATTTGGTACCATTTATCTGAAAAAAAAGTACAATTCTTACTTTTTGCTCTCAGTTCTCATCGTGTCTTTTGAGTCTTTTTTTTTTTTTTTTTTTTACTTCAAAAACATTAAAGGGTAGTCTAGACCTCTAAATTCATGCGTGCAATCTATAAATATAGATAATTCTGTGAAATCACAATACAATCCAAAACATGCAGAGACTGTAATCCACAAATGCATGTAGAACTGTTTATACAGCCAAGAAATATACTTAAACATACAAATGCATTACTAACAAATGCAAAAACATGTATATGGCATCAGTTTGGCCAACTTTTATAAGATGCATTATTTATCTTTTTAAATATAAAGCCATGCATTTAGCCTGAAATTCAGTCCTTTTACTTCTGAGAGTAACATCACTGTTGTGGCTGCATAATGGTGCATTTACCAGCATGGACTATCTTTACCACACTAACCAGCCAAACCTTGACCTCCTGGTCCAGACATTTCATTGTAGAGTTTGATTTGTTCTAGACATGAATTGCAGTTTAAAGGGTGGCATTGCTGTCAATCTTGCTTCTTATAGCAGCCTGTGATTTATTATAGAGTTCTGACAGCCTCATCTTCACACAGTGATCCTCGTCATTCATTTTTCTTTCTATTATGAGTTAACTTAGCTGTCAAAACCTCATAGTTAGCAGAATCACTAGGCAATAAGCAAGGAAATCTAATTGTCATTTCAGGTGCCATTAATTGCTATTGCTTACGAATCAACTGTTGACATCTCCAAGTTAATCTTTCCTTATTTATTTGACGTATTTATATATGAAAACTATCAAATTAGCTGCCAAATATCCCATAAATTATCCAAAAAATAAGTCTTTGCAGCTATTGAACATATATTGACTCAGTGTATAAGATCCCCGACTGCGAGGGAAATTGAAATTCTCCGACCATAACTCTTGTATCACAGCCATAAGGAGCGACCATCTGTACTGGCTTGATAAATGAAAAGACCGTACATCCATCAACAATATACTTAACGACATTACTGAGCATTTATGCGTCTAAAATAACACTGAAAGCATTTGTAAGGCTTGATATTATCAGTCAAGCATCTGTCAGTCAGTTAAAAACAGTATATATGAAACTGAAATCTCTGAGAGCAGCTATGACTTATAATGGCTTATATTGTTTCTGTCTCGTCATACGAGTGAAATTGCTTTTTCGGCCAGCTGGTCTTGCGAGTCTAAAGGTGTCACCTTTTGGTTTAAAGCAATAAAAGCAAGGCCGTGATCTTTTTATTAAGTGCCAGTGAATTGCAATCTAAAAGCAGGCGTCTGAATTTCACCAAAGAAAACATGTACACATTCTCCCTCAGCTGTATCTGAATGGCATTGATCGCGCGAGCGGCCGAACAGATGAGATTTAAGGGAATCGTAATACCGCAAATCACATTTGCTGAAGCTGGTCCAGTTCTTAAAAGTCTCATCTCAGTTTCTCATATCGGGTTTCGTTTCATTTTTGTTGCTGAGAAACTGGTGAAAAGTCCAAAAGGTTTTGTAATTGTTAACTTCATACTCAAGTGAAATACGCTCTGTACTGTGCGTCTTGTGATGCCAACATTAGTTAAGAAGCAGGTCAAGCATTTAATGCAACCCTGAAATGACTGACAGTTCACATTACATGTCATTATGTGGGAGGTGTGGATTCCTGTAAAGTCTCTTTCTACGACCAAAAAAAAAAAAAAAAAAAAAAACTTTGCAAGCAGTCAAAATGAGACATATATTTAAAAGAAAATATACATTCTATGTATGAAAACTGTCATTTTCCTGTATGCAATGTTATGATAAGTATAATGTATGGAAATGTGACCTCAAATCATGTTTTGTTTTCCTTGATAAGCATCAGAAGAAGAAAAAAAACAAACATTTGCATACATAATCATTAAAAGTACACATATTCAAAAGTTTGTTGTTAGTAAGATTTACATTTAATTTAACTTAATTTTTTTTTTAATTTAATTGTATTTAATTTCTTCATTTATTTTTTTATTTTATTTTATTTTATTTCTTTCATTGCATTTCATTAAATTTTTCATTGTATTTTATTTTATTTCTTTGTTTCTCATTTTATTTTATTTCATTTCATTTCATTTCATTTTTTTTTATTTTCTTTTCTTTTATTTCATTTATTTTTCATTTAATTTAATTTTTTTTCATTTTTTTCAGTTTTTCATTTCATTTTATTTTATTTTATTTCATTTTTTTCCCATTTAATTTTTTATTTCTTTTCTTTCATTTTTTCACTTTTTAATTTAATTTAATTTCATTTTATTACATTTTTCATTTATTTCCTGTATTTCATTTCACTTATTTTCCTTTATTTCATTTAATTTTACTTTATTTTGAAAGAAATTATTGCTCATATTTACCAACACTGGTACAAAAAAGTCTTTGAGCTCTATTCTTTTGAACTAAACATTATTTTGAATTTTCTAATTTTCTAAACTTACAATCAGAAATGTTTCTTGAGCAGCAAATCAGCATATTAGAATGATTTCTGAAGAATCATGTGACACTGAAGACTGAGTAGTGATGCTAAAAATGCAGCTTTGATTACAGAAATAAATTCAATTTAAAAATATATTCACACAGAAAACAGTTGTTTTGAATTGTAATAATATTACAGTTTGTAATATATTTTAATCCAACAAGTGCAGCCTTAGTGAGAATAAGAGCTGTATTACATAAAACAGATTTATTTAGAACAGATTTATTCTATGCACACTACTGAGCTTATCTAAAAGTAGACTGCATTAGTAGATAAACCTTGCCATTTGATGCATGTTATCGAGTTTATGTGTGTTTTCAGCATGCAAACCTTTCAAAAAAGAAAGACTTGAGCTTTATATATGCTGTAAATCAAGGTTTGAGTGTGATCACAACATGAAAACATTGGAATTACATCATCTGCACGGTTCAGTGGTTAAATAAAGATAAAAATGAAAATGCATGCGGTTATTGTTTGAAGTTGTGAATATGTTGAGAATCCTGCAATTTGCATTTATCAAGCCATCAAGATGAAATAGCAGCGGGGCACAGATTTGTCACCACACGACATATGTTTGTCTGATTTGGTTTTACTGCCACTGCTACTGACCTCATCTTAACTCTCAAACACACTGTATGAATCAAATAACCGTGATTTCATACACCCTTCGCTCATGAAGAACCATCTGATGGTTGGAAAGCCGACCTAATAAAGCAGAATCTCATCTAGATGAAGTTAAGTGGAACAAGTCGCTCTATTAGAGAACGAAAACATCCTGAGATTACAAATAACAGCCGTCGGCTCAAGTGTAAAAGAGCTCGTTGTTATGCATGATAATACGATGATGATAATAACAGTTGCAAATGGCAAAACAGCTGAAGACAGAACAAATCAATAGAAATCAAGCCAACAATGGGATTACGGACGAACGCGGCGAAGGTAAAGTTTTGTGTTTATTTATCAGGTGGGACCTCTTTACGTGGGCTGCGTTATCGTCGCATTTCCATAAAGCAGCAGGCAGGCTTTTGTGCCGTGACACAAAGGTTGATTGATTGCCTAGAGATTTTTTTAGTCATTACACAATGAGCGTTTGCCGCAAAACACTACACACGACAATACACACTTGCCACGGAGGATGGAAATAATGAAACGCCCTTGGACGGGACAGCCTTCGTTAACCGTGACCGGTGTTAAGGGCAAACGCTGACATTATGGATGGATCAGCATATAATAAACCGTTCACAGCGCATATCGTCCAGAAGGGTATAGTTATTTCTGACTGCCTTGTCTGCAGAATTAGGCTGACGTGTTAGTCTTCATTACAGCATAAAAGCGTTAAGTAAGGTGAATCTGTGACTGCGGTAAATGTCAGACATTCAAAGACAACCGAGAGAACAAATGCACTCAATAAAATGCATTAATAAACATCAGATAATAGTCAAACGTGTCATTTTTTGCTCTTGTGAGCTAGTTACAGTATCAGTTGCTTTTTAAATAACAGAATACACTTTGAAGGTCAAAAATATGAATTATGCATTAAGATGATGCCTCTCTGAATATTTGTGCATCATTTGATAACGGTATTATTAGCTTAAAAGACAATGAGATTTTAATGAAATTTCCTATTTGTTTAATCTCCATGTACTATATGGGACTATGGTGCATGCATTTACATTATTACTTTTTCACTTAAGAAATTTTAGATATTTGCAATAAAAGAGACAATAACACACTGAATTAATACAATACAATTAATTTAATATAGATATAGATAAATATACACTGCAGCTTAAAAGTTTGCGACTTGTAATGTTTTTTAAAGAAGTCTCCTATGCTCATCAAGGCTGCATTTTTTTTCATCAAAAATACATAAAAAAAACAATAATACTGCAAAATGTTATTACATTTACAATTATTAACAGCAGGAATAACATTTGTACTGATAGTTCTGTAGTGTGGTGTGCTAGATGAGTCCATTTTCATGATTTAAACACCACAAATATATAGCATACATTGCAATCTGTTGCATTTAATAATAAGATAGTTCTGCGCTGTAAAAGAGTGAAATGTTTTCATGTTTAATTCCTTATGTGTTCCTTGCTGTTTCTTTGTAGTTAATTGTGAAATTACGCAGTTAAAATTGTTTCTATACCATTTCTTTCAGTGTACATAGTATGTAAATTTTTTTTTTTTTTTTTTCCTGTGATGCAAAGCTGAATTTTCATTTTACATGATCCTTCAGAAATCATTAATTATCTGATTTATTATTATAATTATCTATTTTGGCAACAGTTTTTTTTTTTTTTTTGAACCTGTGATACTTTTTTCAAGATTCTTTATTGAATAAAAAGTTAAAAAGAGCAGCATTTATTAAAAATATAATTTTTTTCTAACAATTTAAGTCTTTGCTATCACTTTTTATCAATTTAACACATCCTTGCTGAATAAAAGTAATAATTTCTTTGAAAAAAAGAAAGAATACAAATTTACTGACCCCAAACTTTTGAACAGTAGTGTATATTGTTAGAAAACCTTTCTATTCTATTTTATATATAAATATAAATATTTATATAAATTATTGTTTATTTTATATTATTTATGTATTATTTTTGTCTTTTTTTTAATTTTGGTCGTACGGTATATGTGTACCATAGAAACTAGACTACATTTGGGTTTGGATGACAGTTTTTTGGTGAACTGTCTCTTTAAGATGCTAAACAATCATGACCAGCTATTTTTAATGCCCAGTCTATGAAATCACGTTTATTATGTTTTAAGAGGGTTCAAAATGGAGTAATGATGCTGAAAAATTCAGTTTGATCACAGAAGTAAATACAATTTTTAATGTATATTAAAATAGAAGAACGTTACTTTACATCATAATAATATTTCACAACATACTTTTTTTTTTGTATGTATTTTTGATCAAATGCAGCCTTGATGAGCATTAGAAACGTATTATCATTTATTAGTCATTTAAAGTCATATTATATCTGTGTGTAAAAAAAAAAAAAAAAAACCAGACAAAATTGGATGACAGTTTGTTGATGAACTGTCTCTTTAAGATGCTAAACAATCATTAGTGACCAGCTATTATTAGCCCAGTCTATGAAATCATTTTTATTGTTTTAAGAGGATTCAAACTTACTGTTCTTGAGTATCTTGAGCATTTATCTCAACTAATTAGCCGTCTCTGTAGCGCCTTGTTATGGTGAAGACATAATTCTATGCAATTACGCTTTAAGTGCCCTGTTATGTGCGACAGGCTGACAGCGAGTTTGACTCCGAGATGAGAATGATGCAAAGTTTGTTCTTTATTTCAGTCGCTTGGTCATTGGTTTTTCTGGGATGCATGAATGCACTGATCACTAAGAATGATTCATTGTCTCTGGATGCATTGTCTTCATTGTTTACCACTCGACTGAGACAAAGGCACTGCAAAAAATCATTTTAACTTCACTTTTGCACATCATTCTGCCTTCGTTGTTGATCGTTTACTGAATCGGTTGCATTAAATAACATTTGTACTGATAGATCTGTAGTGTGGTGTACTAGAGTCCATTTTCATGATTTAAACACCACAAATATATTGCATTACACTCTGTTGCATTAAATAATAAGATAGTTCTGCACTGTAAAAGAGTGAAATGTTTTCATAGTTAATTCAGTGTGTTCCTTGCTGTTTCTTTGTAGTTAATCGTGGAATTACGGGGTTAAAATTGTTTTTATACCATTTCTTTCAGTGTACATAGTATGTAAAAGAAGAGTTTATATTCGTAATTTCATCTGCGTCCTCACAAATATACTGCATGCTAATCATTTAACATAATATCAACATTGATTGTAATACACTTCAAAATGTGTTCCTTTCTGTTTCTTTGCAATTGTGAAATAACTAGCAATTTCTTCCATTTTTTTAGCATGTACAGTATGCACTAATAGGGTCCATTTCAATACTTTCATTCACGACCCTACAAATAAACTGCATGCTAATTATCTAGCATAATATCAACATTCATAATCAGACATAATCAGAGCAGCCAATCATCATTAAAATGATTTTTGAAGGATCATGTGACACTGAAGTAATGATGCTAAAAAACTCAGATTTGATAAGAGGAATAAATTACATTTGAATATATATTTACATAGAACACACATATTTTAAATCATAATATTATTTTACAATTTTTACTGTATTTCTAAACAAAAAATGCAGTCTTAGTGAGCAGAAGAGACTTCTTTTAAAAATGATTTCTAAAAGATCATGTGACTCAAGACTGGAGTAAGGATGCTAAAAAAAAACTCACCTTTGATCAGAGGAATAAATTACATTTTAATATATATATCTTTACATAAAACACGCACATTTTAAATCATAATATTTTACTATTTTTACTGTATTTTTCTTTTTTTAAAAAATATATTGCAACAGAAAATATTTATCTTAAACTGTAATAATATTTCACAATTTTACAGTTTATACAGTATTTTTAATCAAATAAATGCAGCGTTGGTGAGCAGAAGAGACTTTAAACTTTGAACATAAAAGATTTCTAAGAAACATTAAAAATAAATGTGACTGACCCCAAACGTTTTAAAAATGTGTTCCTCTCTTTTTCTCTGTAATTGTGAAATTAACTAGCAATTTCTTCCATTTTTTCAGCATGTATAGTATGCACTAATAGGCTCCATTTTTATAATTTCATCAGCGACCCCACAAATAAACCGCATGCTAATTATTTAGCATAATATTACTTATTTTCCAATTTTTAAACAGCAAAAGGGAGGAAAACCTTCCAATTAGCCGTGTCTCCCAGTCCAATAACAGCGAGTGATGGTGAAGCGAATGTGCTAACCAGAAGTCGGCGTGTGATGTACTGAGGTGTCTTTGAAATTGCCAGCGACCCCTGCTAGAGACCTCCGCACCTCATTAAATGCAAATGGAAGAGCATGTCTAATTGTTCCACTCCATTTCGGTCTCTAATTCGGAGCCGAAAAAAGATAAAAATCTTTGAACCGGAAACAATTACAGCGCCTTTCTGTTACGAAACGATAAGAGCAGAGTGACAATCGCCACACCAGGTCCTCGTCTTCATCTCCTTGAAAAAATAAAGTGCATTCATGCCAAACTTCTGAGGGAATTCTTAAAGACGCTGGCGGAGGAATAAACCCCTGTAATTCAGGAGGCACATCTGGCCGTGTTTTGTGGAGATTTCTATCATTTTTCATGGGGGTTGTACAGGTGAAACTGTCCGTCTCCGGAGCCCGGGGCCATGTTGACAATGCCTTAAAGGCAGCCTCTACAGTGCAAATCAAATCCACTCAAATCCCTCAAGGTTGGAGTTTGTGGCACATAGATATAAGGACAGGCAGTGACAGACATGTTCCCCTCTCTCTTACACTTCGTCTCTCTATCCGCCTTTTTTTCTTCACTTTTTTCCAACTCAAAATTCACTCTCACGTCCATTTTGAGGACAAAACAATGACAGCTTAGTGTGAAAAAACAGACATTTGAAACGTTGCTGATAATCTTTTGCAGTCAAAGCTCTGGAATGGACTACAGAAGTTGGTGTTAGTGCCATTTGATGTATCGTGACAATATTTCATTTAAGATCTGCACTGAAGTGGAAGATTTGAATAACTACAGTCTGTTGTTATGAATAGCTCAAGTCATATGGACTATACATATGGACTATACTTTTATGGTGTATATATTTTATGCTGTTCAAAACTTACGAAAGTTACAAAAAATAAAACTTGTATAATGTTACAAAAGTTTATATTTCAAATGCTGTTATTTTGAACTTTCATCAAAGAATCAAAAACATAAATAAATAAATAAAAAAATAGGACTTGGACTTGGTTTGTTTAAAAAATATATTTATTATTATTATTTTTATATTTTTACACGTCTTTATAGTTATATATACTAGCTGAAATACTACTACTACTACTACTACTACTACTACTACTACTACTACTACTACTACTACTACATAATAATAATAATAATAATAATAATAATAATAATAATAATAAATATTGTAACATGGTCATTATTACATTTGTAATATTTTTTTTCAATTACTTTTAAATATTATTTTATACTTTTTATATTATATTTATATAATTTTATTTAATAAAATAATAACTTTCATCAACGAATCCAAATAAATAAATAAATAAAAAAATGCATCACAGGTTCCACAAAAATATGAAACAACATTTTTCTTCATATTCGACTTGGTTTGTTTAAAAAATATATTTGTTATTATTATTTTTATTTATTATTTTTATTATTAAATATTTTTACACATCTTTATAGTTATATATACACTAGCTGAAAAACTACTACTTCTACTACTATATAATAAGTATTGTAACATGGTCATTATTACATTTGTAATATTTTTTTTAATTACTTTTACTTTTAAATATTATTTTATACTTTTTATATTATATTTATATCATTTTATTTAATAATAATAATAATAATAATAATAATAATAATAATAATAATAATAATAATAATAATAATAATTATTATTATTATTATTATAATA
>CM065130.1:35817527-35845027 GCA_033026305.1 Cirrhinus molitorella
ACTGACCTCAAGGGTTTTGTTTTTTAAGCCTGGGGCTAGTTGGCACACCTTTACTCCAGTGTATGTTCACTTATTTATTTCTATAGGCACAAACCTTGAAGTTTTGAATGAAAGCCTTTTTAACATTTACCAGGAACCATAGTGGGGCATGTTATCACATTACTGTATATGGGGTACGTTGTCACAACGGGAACCTGCTGTTTGACATTGATTTGAGAATATTTTTAATATCAAATATTTAATAAAAATATAAAGTAATCTTCCACTTCTATATTATACTAATATTATATTTATAAAAAAATAAAATAGGTTGTATATTTAGTATTTCTGTGCTTTCTGCAGCAAACTTAGATTTTTTTATTTATTTTAATATTAAATTTAAATTAAATCTTCCACATCTACATTATATTATTATTTGCAGCAATTTTAAATCTTACATTTAAATTTTTTAGATTTTATTATTAAATACTTAAATTAAATACCAATTTTCCACTTCCACATTAGATTATTATTTTCCAAAATAATACAATAAAAATAAGTTGTATATTTAGTCTTTTTGTGGGTTGCTGCAGAATTAAAAAGTAAAAAATAAATAAATAAATAAATAAATAAATAGTAATGTTCCACTTCCACATTATATTATCATTTTCCAAAATAATAAAATAAAATAAAAATAAGTTGTATATTTAGTATTTTTGTGTTTTTTTTGCAGCAAATTGTAGATTTTTTTTATTGATTGTAATATTAAATGCATATAATGTAATCTTCCACTTCCACATTATATTATTTTCCAAAATAATAAAATAAAATATTTAGTATATTTAGTATTTTCATGCTTTTTTGCAGCAAAGTATTGATTTTTTTAATTGAATATTAAATACTTAATATAACTATAAAGTAATGTTCCACTTCCACATTATATTATTTTCCAAAATAATAAATAAAATAAACATAGGTTGTATATTTAGTATTATCATGCTTTTTGCAGCAAATTGTAGATTTTTTTATTTATAAATTTTAATATTAAATACTTATTATAAATAAAAAGTAATATTCCACTTTCACATTATATTTTTTTTAGAAAAATACATAAATAACATAAATACATACATAAATAAAATAAAATAAAATAAAATAAAAATTATTTTTTAGTATTTGTGTCCTTTTTGCAGCAATATACTAATTAATTGTAAAACATTGCAGCATTTAAAAAACATAAACATGGTATAGTGGATCAGACAGAATATATAAATATATATTTTATTTATTACATTTTTTTGAAGAAATATACTGAATATATTCATTACTGTATTATGAATATGTTATATTAACTGAATATATAATATAATTACTAGTATACTATTATTAATATAATTCATATTTTAATTAATATATACAAAATCAAAAAACAATGATTCTTTTTAGATTAGTGAACAAATAAATAGACACAAGAATGTATAATATATAAGAATGTGTGTCTGTCATATATATATATATATATAGACAGACAGATAAAACCTTATAGTTACTAATATATAGTAACATGCCATGTGACAACTAGCCCCAGTGTCCCCCACTGTATGAACTGAAACGGTGCTCTACTTTTACTAGCTACTGTAGGCTGTTTCATTCCCCAAGGTTCAAAAAACAAACACAGTAGAAAGCATGTCGTACACGAGAATTGAAATCTCCCAGCACTCTCGAGAGCAAACCGTCCTCTTTTGAGGAGAAGCTCCAGCCGAACGGCTTCCACGAGCCGAAATCAGTCGAGCAGATTCAAACACGAGCCGCTCTTCACACCTACGTTTTTACACGCAGACGGAGAGGCACTGTCACTCTTTGAGTGTTCACAGCTTCCGAAATAGAAGTGACAAACAGAGAGAGCATTCCGAGCGGATTTCTGTCAGGCTTTTTGTCAGGAATGGCAGCTCTAATTAATGGACATGAACAGCTTGGCAGAGAGAAAAGAACAGTGCTTCAAGGGCCACCGGTTCAACCTTGTGTCTCCCGGCATGACATGTTACCAACTGTCGAGATTTTGGCTCGCCCGCATCTGCTGGGAGTCTATTTGGCTTCGACCGAAGGTGCTTTAGTGTGCGAGTCTGTTTATTTCACAGGTAATTTAATCTAATTAAGTAGACAGCAGATCTGGCATGTTGCATCAAGTATCGATGCACGAGTGGAAGCGGCCCATAATGAAGCAGAAAGTTTGCACGTGGCCGACGTTTCCCGTATCGGACGCTTATCGAGCGACTCGATCTAAAAGACACTTTGGATGCTAAAGACTTTTGATTTGCAACCATTTACACCTTGTTTATTTGGACAGGCAGTCTTGCAGAAAGTTGGAGTTTGTTGGAGCTCCACTTCTCCACTCCGCAGATCCATCAGGCTGCGACTTAAGCACCACCTGCCGAATGCTGATTGATGAGCCGTACGCGCCGCTCTATTTCCGTTCTGCTTCGGTGAAGAGTTAAGGAGGACGGTATTCGACGGCACCGAAGACGTGAAATTACAGCTTGACGGCTTTCCTTAGCCATGCATGAATACTATTTGGACACAAAACGGCGGATGGATGCAACTTCATCTGGATGTGTTCAGCTAAACATTGCTCTGCTGTCAAAACACACAAATGCAATGGAAATCTGCTGGTTGACACTGATTTGAGAATCACTTATAATGGACTTATATATATATATATATATATATATATATATATATATATATTTTTTTTTTTTTTTTTTTTTTTTTTTGAGGAATTCCTCCAGTATTTTGCATTATATCTATTTATACACAATAAATGATTGATTGAATGAATAAATAAATAAATACGTACATAAAAATAAAATTAAATAAATTAAAAATATATTTTTTAAATGAAGCTGTATAAAGACATAAAAAAACCCCTAAAAATACTAAAACTTTAATACAAAAAAAATATAGCAATTAACTAAATACTAAATAATAGTTTTGCGTTTTAGTTTCAAGAACAAAATTCTCTCAAATAAATAAATAACATAATTTAGGACATTTTACGTTTAAGTTCAATCAATCGAACAATCAGTCAATACATAAATAAATATAACTAAAATTTAGACCATAACAACAATGAATAAATAACCTAATTTAAGACAGTTTAAGTTTTAATTAAATACATACATAAATGTCACTACAATTTACAAACCATAAAACAAAAAAATTCCATTAAAATAAAATATAATAATGGACTTTAAAAAAAATCCCAAAACAAATAAAAATGACAAAAACATAAAAGTACTAAAACTTTAAAACGAAAAGTTTAAGTTTAAAGAACAAAATTCTCTCAAATAAATAACCTAATTTAGGACAGTTTACGTTTTAGTTCAATCAATCGAACAATCAATCAATACATAAACAAATAAATAAATAACCTAATTTAAGACGGTTTAAGTTTTAGTTAAATAAATACATACATAAATGTCACTACAATTTCCACCATAAATCAAAAAAAAAAAAAAATCCATTAAAATAAAATATAATAACGGACTTAAAAAAAAAAAACCCAAAACAAATAAAAATGACAAAAACATAAAAGTACTAAAACTTTAATACTAAATTAACTTGTATACTAAATAATAGTTTAGTGTTTTAGTTTGGAGAACGAAATTCATCAAATAAATAAATAAATAAATAAATAAATAAATAAATAAATAAATAAATAAATAAATAAAGTAATTAAAGATAGTTTAAGTTTTAGTAAAATAAATACATAAATCAATTTAACTAAAATTTTACAAAAAATAAAACAAAAAATCCCATTTTGTGCTTTAGTTTGGAGAACAAAATTCCTCAAATAAATAACAGTTATATAAATGTAACTAAAATTTAGACAATAAAACTGAAATTAAATATAATCAAAAATAAAAATATATAATTGTGTACTAAAATAACTAAAGCTAACACTAAAATAAAACTTTACAAACTATATAGACATTTAAGGAAAGCATAAAAGTACTAATGCTAAAAATAAAAAAATAGAAGCAATTAACTAGTATACTAAATAATAGTTTTCAGTTTTAGTTTGAAGAACAAAATTCCTTAAATAAATAGATAAACCAATAAATAACCTAATTTAAGATGGTTTAAGTTTTAGTTTTGAGGACAGAATTTCTCAAAGTTAATAAAAAGATAATAAAATGTATATAATATTTTAAAATAATTAAAGAATATTCTAATTTAAAACGGTTATTGTTTAAAACATCACTTTGATAAAACAAAACCTCACAGATACAGCCCCTTGTGACAACTAGCCCCAGTGTTTCTTTCTGTATAAATTGAAAATGCCGCTCAGTGGCACAGAAGATGCAAAAATTACAGCTGGACGGTTTTCTTTATCCATGCATGAATACTCTTTGGACGCAAAGCTGTGGCTAGACTCAATTTCATCTGGCTTGTGTTCAGCTAAACATTTGCTGCTGTCAAAACACAAACGCACAAAGCAGAAGTTCTCAGACAGAGGAGGTAATGAATTCCATGCAGTTTTCGACGCCCTTTATGTAACAGCATTATTGCTGTTTCCCAGCATGGGTTCTAGAGGACTTTGGCACGTGCGGGACGCTGGCAGCACGCGGCACACGCAGAGTTCAGCGGCTGGTAAAGCTCAGCACGAGTCGCCGGCCGCAGCCTTTGGGACCTGCACCCCGGGGACCGCAGTCAGTCCACAGGACTTCATTTCCCAGTCTACGCTTCTCCGCAGACTCGCCGCAAACTGATATCTTTTAGCGAGGGCCTCAGGCAAGGCCGGTCTCTACATATTCAACTTGACAGGCGAACCAGGGAAAACAAAGTGCAGTGACCCAGATTGAGACTCTTTGAAGGCAGCGAGCGCAAAGGAGCAAATCCCGTCTCCTCCATTTCCAGTGGCCTCTTCTGCCCTCACTCTCTTTCAAAGTTTTTTATTTCTTCTTCATGTTATTTTGGTATTATTAATGTTTGTCCTCCATGAACGGATATGTTGGTTTATACTAACCAATGTCGGTGAAGCTATTTGAAATTCTGTGCAGTTTCAACGTGGCAGAAATGAGTTGAAAATGTAATTTTGGTTTTGGAAATGAGGTAATAAACAACTGAAAATACAGAATTGCAATTTGAATTTGAAGACTATACCCTGGACTAGTTTTAGTTAAATAAATGCATAAATTAATTTAACTAAAATTTAGAGCATAAAACAAAAAAATCCCATAATCTGAAATAAAATAAAATAAACAATAAAAAATATAATTGTGTAGTAAAATACTACTGAAATAAAGCTGAAACTAAATAACTAAAATAAAACCATATAGACATTTAAAAAAATAATAATAAAAATGACAAAAACATAAAAGTACTAAAACTTTAATACTAAGAAATATAGTAATTATTAACTAGTATAATAAATAACAGTTTTGTGTTTTAGTTTGGAGAACAAAATTCTTCAAATAAATAAATGCCCTAATTTAAGAAAATTTCAGCTTTAGTTAAATAAATACATATATAAAAAAAAGTAACTAAAGTTTAGACCATAAAACAAAAAAATTCATTACGTGAAATAAAGTATAATAATATTAATATATAATATTGTATATAATATGTATGTAATATATATAGTAAAATAACTAAACTGAAATAAAACTATAAGACTTTAAAGACATTTATAGAACAATGACAAAAACATAAAAGTACTAAAACTTTAATATTAAAAAATATAGTAATTAAATAGTATACTAAATAACAGTTTTACGTTTTAGTTTGGAGACCAAAATTCCACAAATAAATGAATAAATGTTAATAAGTTTTAGTTAAATAAATACATAAATTAATGTAACTAAAATGTAGACAATAAAAAAAAAATCTAAACAATTTCTGAAATAAAATAAAAATATATACGTGTGTACTAAAATAACTAAGACTAAAACTGAAAAAATACTTTAAAAACTATAGACATTTGGAGAAAAAAACAAAAAACAAAAAACATAAAAGTACTCAAATTTTCATACGAAAAAGAAATTGCAATTAACTAGTATACTAAATATACTGGACCACAAAAAAAAAAAAAAAAAAGTCATAAGGGTTTTATTTATTATTTAAGATTCATGCATCATGCTGAATAAGTAAGCTTTCCAATATTTGGCCGAGATAAAACCATTTGAAAATCTGAAATCTGAGGGTGCAAAAAATCTAAATATTAAGAAAATCACTTTTAAAACTGTTCAGAGTTCATGGAAATGCATATTACCAATCAAAAATTAAGTTATATATTTACAGTAGGAAATTTACAAAATATCTTGTGAAACATGATCTTTCTTTAATATCCTATCGATTTTACCACCTTGTTTTTTTGTTTTTTTTTTGGTGGTCCAGGGTCACATATCTGTAATCAGTAATTATAATAATAAATAATTAATAATGTTTAATAAAAAATAATGACATTATTTATTAACATTCCATATGACCTGGAAATCTAACAGAACTACAAGGACTTGTCTTCACATTTCTGAGGAGCGCTCGCTCCTGCTGGATACTGATTGATTCAGAGCAACTGAACCAGCTGCTAACCGCTAAACTCAAGAGCCAACAGTCCACTGAACCAGCACATGAAGGTGAATGAAGATCCAACCCATACTATTCTGCCCACAAAGTTCAAATAGACATCTCACTACCAGCGCAGCAGACAGGAGAGAAATGTCAGCGCAATGAATTCTCAGTGCTACTCCCCTGCTGGAGAATTTATCATTTAATTATATCATTCTGGCACTTTTCTCTGTTGCTAGTTGTTCAGTGAATCTTTCTGCACATTACATGTGACTGTTTTATATGAGTGAGTCACTGAATCATTTATTCAATCGATTCGTTCAAACAGACAAATGCATTCAAGTCATTATGGCCCAGCTTACACTGTCAGTTAAATGCGACCCAATTACGGTTTTTTTGCTCATTTGTTCTGTACGTCATTAAAATTGCTACAATTTTGTATTTCTCCGTGGTTTAATGACGTCTTATGTGACCTGTGCTGGCAAAATGAGTGTAAATGTGCACAGGCTATTTTGAGCTACAGGAAAACAAAAGGTGAAAAATGTTGAATTTGTGGTTTTCACAAAAATTTGCGAATGCTTGGGGAACTGTTGGGGAAAAACATCTGATGCAAAACATTATTTCATTTTGTGCATTACAACATAAAAGCCGTCTGTCTTATTAATGCTAATCTAACAATAAAAGAAGAGGGAATCACTCGCTGCACTTCATTAAACTGCTTTTGTAGTTTTATTTATCAATGTATTTGTAATGAACACATTTGATTTTTTTTTTTTTTGTGTTTTCATACATGAATGCTTTTGTTATAGATGTAAAATGATAAAGTTAATGCATTATTTGTTTCTTTTTAGGCTATTTATTATACAACCTGTTCTTACTTATAATAGCAAAGATAAATAAATAAATAGCTACAATGTGATTAATATATATATATTATAGTAATTATTAATAAGAAAAGAACTGGAGGAAAACTTCAAATTCTCATAATCAATTTTGCTGACTCTATCGACTTCAAATGGGTAATTTTTTTGTCTGATTCCAAAAAAAAATCACACATAATTTTGAAGATCTTTTAATGAAGACTTTAATGAAGGCGGTAACGACAACAATGTATGCGTGATGTTTCAGACAGTATGACAAATGTAAACAAAAAAATTGGATATAGGCAACAAATCAGAATTGGGCATAAAGACCTGCAGTGTAAACGAGGCCTGTGAGTGAATAACTGAATCATTTACTAAACCAATTTGTTCAAATCAATCGATTTATTTAGGAATCTGCAGCCTTGTGCCCTATTAAAAAAAAAACATGCACAAAAAGCAGAACTATAGATTTATGCTAAACGCAATGGCCTTGATTATGTGCATTGAACATATGCACTAAAGTGTGCACTAAAAATAACTAAAATTAAATAAATGATCCAAACTATATAGCAATATTTAATAAATAAATAAATAAAAATAACAAAAACATGAAAACAAACAGCAAAACAAATTATTGCAATAAGAAAATGTTACTAATTTATTAGATGTTTTAAACACACACATTTCACATAAAATATGTTTACATATAGTCCACAAGAGAAAATAGTTGAATTTATAAAAGCAACCCAGTTCAAAAGTTTACATCCCCTTGATTTTTGTTGTGTTGATTTTTGTTGTTCTTCTTCTTCTTCTTCTTCTTCTTCTTCTTCTTCTTGTTATAGTAGTCGATGAGTCCCTTGTGTGTCCTGAACAGTTAAACTGCCTGCTGTTCTTCAGAAAATTTCTTCAGGTCCCACAGATTCTTTCAACTTTGGTTGTTCAGCATTTTTGTGTATTTGAACCCTTTCCAGCAATGACTGTATGATTTTGAGATCCACAGGTTACACAAGGTTCAAACGCTCACTGATGCTTCAGAAGGAAACATGATTCTTTAAGAGCCGGGGGTGAAAACTTTTGAAAAGAATGGAGATGTGTACATTTTTCTTCATATTATAATTTTTTTTAGAACAAGCAAAATAATCTGCCAATGGGGTGAGAAAAATAATCTTATAATAATCTTATTTCAAGCCGAAAACAAGATTATTTTGTTTACCACATTGGCAGATTATTTTGCTTGTTCTAAGCAAAAACTCACTTAATTTTGACTTCTTTTTTTCTGAAAACAAGACAATACTTTTTGCTTGTCTAGAAAATCCTTGATTTAAGAATTTTTAGATATTTTGGCTGGGAACAAGACAAAAAAATCTAAGTAAGAAAAGCATTTTTTGCAGTGTACAATGCAATGCATTTATTAACCTTAAATAAGAATGGTTCTTAATACTCAGCATATGTATTAATGTCAGCTTTGTCTATATTCAAACTGATATTGAAACCCTCCATTAAACAAATTACAGTGATAAACGCAACATGTATTGAATGTACGCACTGAGCATCAGATACCTTTACGACAGAAGTCTAAACACATCAAATGTACCAACTTCTGTAGCATTTACCCATAATTATTTGTATTATTTTTTTTCTAAACGTAGCTTTGAGAGAGGTTGGAAATGACCCCAATTTCCTTGCAGTAATTATGGCAATCTGCCTGTGTGACACCGCAGGCCAGACCTCCAATCTCTCCGGGCTTCTCTCCTTGCTGCATTGACTCTCCTTTGCACCCATCATTTAATTACCTCAATTAAAGCAGTAATTAATCATCTGCCTAAGAATCCATTACTAGCCAATGACTGAAATTGTCCTTTAATCAAAAGCTTTGGCTTGACACGCGGGTCAATCGGCGCTGCCGAAGCGCATGAAAAAGTGCGCTCTCATCATTTTTCCCTGATGTTTACCAGACGCCGCTCTGGCCTTGCTGGATGACTGGCAGCTTCACTTCTTCTAATGAGCAGCGCTGAGCTTCGGACCCGGAGCCGTAACTGAGTGCAGCTTCATTAAAATGCGATAAGTTAAAAACACCGCTGAGCAATTAATCGTTGCCCGTCAACATGAAATGCTCTAACCTGCCACTGTTTATCACGACGCTACTTCAGATGGTTTGGCAGGCAGAGCTGAATTACAATTCACTGTAATGAGTTAATTATTTGCATTTCATTTGAGCTCCTATTAGTTTAGCTTCTTATATCAAAAACAACTTTTTTTGCACATGCCCTATGTTAAACTGATTAAAGTTCAAAAATGACTGCATGCATGTCAAACTACGCCTACATTCACAATAGCATAGGTCTACTTACGGCCTAAAATTAACACTTGCCAAGTGCTAAATGCAATGTGCACTGCAAAAATGCTTTTCTTACTTAGATTTTTTTCGTTGTTTCCAGCCAAAATATCTAAAAAATCTTAAATCAAGAAGGATTTTCTAGACAAGTAAAAATCAAAGTCAAAATTAAGAAGAAAAAAAGTAAGAAAAGCATTTTTTTTCGCAGTGTTTTTTTTTTATAGTAGTTAGTAGTTTTATATTAATTCTAACAATACCTGAGAATGCAATATGGTTTAGCATGATCAAAATCACAAAGACTGCATTGTAATTGTATAAATATGCAATCTGATATGTTGCGTTGTGATATTTTTCATGCAAGCTGCTTATGAAAACGTTGTTTTCAGTATTGGAGCATCTCTGTAAGTTGAGTCACTTATAGCATGCATTTGAAAATTCAACAAGCATCAAACATCTTCTCAAGTTTGTGACAGGAATGATTTATAAATCTGTTGTCAACAAAAGAGAAGCATTTTTTCTCAATTTAACATCAGAAAGCAAAGAAAAACAACAAAAGTTTTTACAATTTTTTTTTTCTAATTATAAATTGCAATTAGTAATGTTTTTGCACATAAAAATAAAATAAAATAAAATAAAAAAATAAAGAAATAAAAAATAAGAAAAATAATTCAAATAATAAAAAATAATACAAAGATAAAAATATAAAAATGTAAAAATACTACTAATAGATTTGTTTATTTATAAAAATAAACAAATAAAATAAACAAAAAATAAGTAATTATTTTCTTACGTACGTGCGTTCATTATTTACGTGCCAAAAAAAGCACAAACAAACTGTCACTGGCAGGTGCAGCTAAATGTTAGCTTTAGGATATATCTTTACAGTAAATCTAAGTTAAAATTAGTTTCTTTTTAAAATTTTGGTTACATTCTTAAGAATGTAAAACCTGAATAGTCTGAAAATGTGTTATATATATATATATATATATATATATATATATATATATATATATATATATATATATATATATATATATATATATATATATATATATATATATATATATAAAAAATTTAACGGAACAATTTATTGCATGTTTAGGCAAAACATTAAATATTCTATATAGACTATATAGTGAGAATATGGAAGATTAAAACAGCTCAATTTCATTTAAAGACTCAAACTGAGTAAACACATGCAATTTGGTGCAGATGCTGATATTTATATCAACAAAAAGTGATTAAATTTGGATGCTTGTAATATAAATCAATGATATCTTTATAGAATACACATGTACATATCAGCCATCACTCTATATATCTCTAATAATATGTTTTATCAAGATAAGATTGATATGATCCAAACATATAATCCAATGATGATTGAGAGATGAACAAATAAACATTCCTCAAAAGATGTTTTGGAGGTTTGGGAAGATCATTCCCAAAGTAAATCTTCTGGAAACAAATGTTCATGGACAGTAAATCCAGTAAATGTTCATCTGGACATATTATTACAGTTATTCTTACATTTACTTGATAAAAATCAGTCAAGAAAGGCTAAAAACATCTAAATAATCAATCATTCGACAGAAGGCATGGAGTTGACTGTGCGACAGGTTTAACAGCAGTTTGGATCATTTTAATAGGGTTAATATATATGTTCTGCTAATAGGAGAAAGAAATATTCTACCAGAAATGTAGAAGTCCAGAAGCTACACAGGTGAAGACGAGACATTCAGTCCGTTCCACAGGACATTTCAAGTGTGTCCAATACAGGCCCTTCCTCACTAATGTCTCTCAGAATAGGGTGGATTAAGCTTACCTTTGCAAGCAAGCAATTTATACGCGCCCGCAGAAGGCAGAAGAGCCTCACTCCACCTCCACGGCCCGCTGAATGCGGTTAGCTAGCTGAGTGCAGTCAAGCATTTAGGTCAGGCACTCGCCTGGGCACCCGCTTCAGTGGCTCTGATGGGTCCTGACTCTTATCTTCCACGGTCAGCCAGCAAGAAGAAAAAATTAGCTGTAGGAAGAAGATGACAAAGAACGGCCGTGAGTCAGAGGCAGTCCGGAGTTTGAGAGAAGGGCGAGTTGAAGCGACTTGGCGTTTTGTCACAGAGATCACAGCCGTCGGTTGTCTCTCGATAAGCCTGCATGCATCTGCGTAGGACAGCATTTTACATGGGAAGGACAGAAACCTATACGACCACAACAGCGCCTCTCGACATGACCTGAAAAAAGGGGCGAAGGTCTGTTCTGAGGAGCTGAATGTGAATAATATATTGCATTTGAAATAATAAGTGCATAGGCTTGGCATTTAAAAGGAAATTCAGTTCCAGTGTCCCAAATATATCATCTTAAAAAAAGAAATAAAAATCATTCTTTGCCAAACGAAAACCCATATTTCAAGCTAATAAAAAGCCCATATTTTACTATAAATAATGAAATCAATATTATTAAAATATTGACATGAGAATTTTTATTAAAGTGTATTTATATATACATATTATTTGACATGAGAAATATATTATATATATATATATATATATATATATATATATATATATATATATATATATATATATATATATATATATATATATATATATATATATATATACACACACACACACATAAAACATTGACATGAGAAATATAAAAAAAAAAATATTAAAATGATAATATAAATCAGTTATTTGATTCAAAATGGACGTATGTATATTTTCACATAAGCTAATCAAAAGCCCATATATTAATATAGAAAAGGGCAAATATTGAAATGAGAAATCTTATAAAAACTATTTATTTATAATATTAATAAGTTATTTAATTAAAAATAGGTGCGTATAAAATTAAACATAATATTTTCACATTTTAAGCTAATAAAAAGTCCATGTATATTAATAATAAAAATCAATATTATTACAATTATTAAAATCAACATGCAAATACTTAAAAAAAAAAATAGTAAAGTTATTTGTTAAAAATGAATGTGTATATTATGAAACCTATTTTTATATTTTAATTCATTACAAAAGCCCATATTTTACTACAGATATTAAAATCAATATCTTATTATAAAAACAATACATTTGTAATATGATTAAGTTATTTGATCAAATTTGATGTGTATAATATACAACAATATATTTTCACATTTAACTCTAATGAAAAAGCCCATATATTACTATTAATAATAAAATCAACAAAATTAAAACGGCACATATCTACATGGGTATTCTTATAAAAATTAATAAATATTAATATGAATAAATTATCTGATTAAAAATTGATGTGTATAAAATTAAACACTATATTATAACATTTTAAGCTATTAAAAGCCCATATATACTAACAATAAAATCAGTATTATTAAAATGGCAAATACTGACATGATTTTTAATATGAAAAAGTTATTTGATAAAAAAAATAAAATAAATGTGTATAACGTAAAACAATATATTTTCACATTTTAGTCTAATAAAAAGCCCATATATTACTAGTTATAATAAAATCAACATGTATATTTGTTTTATTAAAAAAACACAATATGAATAAGTTATTTGATTCAAAATGAATGTGTATATAATGAAACCTTTTGTTTTCATATTTTAATTGAATAGAAAAGCCCAAAGCCCATATTTTACTACAAATATGAACATATTAAAATCAATATCTTATCAAATATTATTTTTATAATATTTCAAGTTATTTGATAAAAATGGATGTGCATAATATACAACAATATATTTTCACATTTTACTCTAATGAAAAAAAAAATACTATTAATAATAAAATCAACAAAATTTGCACATATCTACATGGGAATTCTTGTAAAAACAATTTCACTACTAATATTAAAATCTATATTATTGAAATTGTAAATATTGGCATGATAATTTTTATAAAAAATATTCAATTTGATAATATTAATAAGTTTTAATTACAAATTAATGTGTATAAACTGAAACCTTTTATTTTCATATTTTAACTTAAAAATCAATTTTTGCTACTAATATTAAAATCAATAGTATTACAATTACAAATACTGACATGAGAAATCCAATTAAAATATTAATTTTTAATATGAATAAGTTATTTGACAAAAAAATAAAAATAAAAATAAAATAAAATGTGTATAATATATTTTCACATTTGAACCTAATAAAAAGTCCATATATTACTAGCAATACTAAAATCAACATAACTAAATTGGCAAATATCTACATGCAATTATTAATCATTTTTTTTTATATGATTACATTATTCGAATAAAAATGGATGTGTAAAAAAATAAACAATATATGATCATATTTTAAGCTATTGAAAGCCCATGTGTTACTATTAATAATAAAAAGTTAGTACAACTGCAAATATTGACATAATATTTTTCATATATATTTTTTCAGTTATGCTTTTTATATCAGCAAATGTATTATTATTAAAAAACGTAACAGAACAGAATTTTTGGTCTGCATTGCAAAGTAATCTTTACATATTTATATGTTGGATTTTGTGTAGAACAATCCTACAGTAGAGGATGAGTCATGTCCACAGCTGAAATATAGCCCTTTCTTGACTGGAATTAATGATTTCACATTTGAATTTGAGGTCAAGCTGCACTCTGAGGCAAATACGTTATTCAAGGCCAAATTCAGCCAAAAAAAAGGCTCAATACTCTTAAGCTAACACATTAGACGCAGAATAACCTACAAATCGCACACTGTTTCAGGGTTATATGCACATCTCAAAGATTCAAAAACCATGAATATATAGATATTTTACACAGCAGAAAATAGTCGCATTAAAAGCACCAAAGAAACCCAATTATAGTTGCTGTGCCTGATGCCACTTTTCTCGGTGATGAAGTAGCCTGTAATGTATTCCCTCAGGTGCAATGATCTTGGGTGTAAAGATCCATTAAGCCTCTCGGTCTGTTTTAAAAAGCCCATCAAGGTCACTGGCTTTGGATGGCTTGGCATCATAAATGTTTCTGAATGCTCGTGTCGAGGGTAGAGGCGCGATCCGGGCCGTTGCCGTTATTACTAATGAGCTGTTTTGACAATCAGGTTGTCCTGGCAACATAAGCCTATCGGCGGAGGCATCTAAATAATATGCATGCGCTGAATGCATTAGACATTTGGGTTACAGAAGGACAAAGCTTTGCTTAGGTGCTCAAACTAACCTGCGGGCTAATGACTGCTTCTACTATCACTAGTTTGTTTCGGGTAGTTACACACGTTTTTGTTTTTTTTTTACTTCTAAGCATGAATCTAAATCACATTAGAGAGCTTAATGCATAAGGGAATAAACTATATATGACCCTAGACCACAAAACCAGTCATAAGGGGCGATTTTTTGAAACTGACAAGCTGAATAAATAAGCTTTCCATTGATGTATGGTCTGTTAGGATAGGACAATTGTCCAAAATACTATTTGGGCACAAAAATATACAAATATTGAGAAAATCCCATTTGAAATTGCTTAGCAATGCATATTACTAATCAAAAATTAAGTTTTTAAAATATATACTGTAGGAAATTTACAAAATATCTTCATCTTTACTTAATATTCTAATGATTTTTGGAACAAAAAAAAAATACAAAAATAAAAAAAATAAAATAAATAAATATCATTTGACCCTTACAATGTATTTTTGGCTATTTCTACAAATATACCTATGCTACTTAAGACTGGTTTTGTGGTCCAAGGTCACATATGTGAATAGCATATCGCTATATTCTCCCCTGTTTACAAGAGATTTGCTTTGTGTTACATTTGCTTCGTGTTACATTTGCTTCTGACAAATAAGGCATTATCTAATTAAATATGAATAATTTGCATAAATGGCCAGCACATGAATGTAAACATTGGCTAAAGCTAGGTTAAAAAAAAAGATATGTTTATTTTCTCCATGTTAAATATAGCAGGTGAATGATATATGAACAAACTGTTGCGTAAAAGCCTTCGGAATATAGGTAGAAATAATTAAAAAAAAAGTTTTATTAAATGGTTAAAAAAATGGTTTTAAAGATATGTATTATGATTGAAAAATGGATGTGTGTAAAAAGAAAAAAAAAAAAAACATTATATTTTTACATTTTAAGCTAATAAAAACCCATATATTACTTTTAATAATAAAATCTATATTATTACAAAAACATAAAATGTTGTTTAATTAAAAATTAAGATTATATATTTCCATTTTGGTTATATTTTCAGATTTTAATCTAAAAAAACAAAACAAAAAAAAACCTATTAATAATAAGATCAATATTTTATTTTATTTTATTTTATTTTATTATTTTATTTTATTTTATTTTATTTCATTTCATATTTCATTTCATAGTTTATTTCATTTCATTTTAATATATGGAAGCAAAATAGACCAAAATCTCAAAATTGAAAAGAGCATGAAAAATCAATGTTTTTTTCTTTAGATGCCTTGCCTTAAAATAATACATAATGCATGCTTATAGCAAACAAAAATAATAATTTAATACAAATACATGGGTCAAAGATGAAAAAGCGTTCAAGCATAAAAACTAAGTGTAATACTGCTTTAAATTGTTGTTGTTTTTCAAAAAAATAAGAATAGTAATACAATCAATAAATAAAACGGTTTCTGTTTAATTTAATTGCATTTTTGTTTTTGTTTTTTCTGAGCAAAAAAATAAATCTCATACATTTTTCCCTAATTTACAGAAGATACCCACTAAAATGTCTTTCAGTGTAACAATCTTGTCAGGCATATTTACAACAAAAATCAATTGATGACATATTAAAAGACTAACTACTTTCACCCCAAATACTAATTTATTATAATTCTACATTTTTAAAATTTGCCACTATCCTAGGTTTTGCCCATTTGTCAGTAAGAATTATTTACTTATTTAAAACACAATAAAATGTTATATGCTCCCTTATTCTTTTATATATTTTAATAAGTACAC
The DNA here is from genome assembly GCA_033026305.1 of Cirrhinus molitorella. Classification (NCBI taxonomy): domain Eukaryota; kingdom Metazoa; phylum Chordata; class Actinopteri; order Cypriniformes; family Cyprinidae; genus Cirrhinus; species Cirrhinus molitorella. The sequence continues at coordinate 35,834,226 of CM065130.1, forward strand.
GTCAGAACAAGCATGTTGTTTGAATTTGTACATAAATATTGTGTTGAAACCTTAAAACGAGACACTTTACTTACATTTAATGTGCTTTCTATGGACATAAAATCGCTTCTTTTCTTTTGACAAGGACATTTTAAATCTTTGACACACATGCTCCGGAAACAGCAATGTTCCTTCTGCAACACTAAGGAACATGGGTTTGATTCTTAGAAAATGAACTGACTAAAATAAACCTTGTATTTAGTAGTTATATAAAAGCATCTATCAAATGCATTAAATGTCAATGTAAATATCCGATTACTAGAGACAGCTCAACCAGAAATGAAGCTCTTCAGCAGTTTCCATAGAGATGACAGACGGACAGCTTCAGCTCGAGCGACAAAAGCAGAGAGGAGAAAAGCAACAGGTTGAGAGGAGCGACATTATCACTCGCATTACGAGGTACGCTGGAAGAAACCGAGAGAAATCAAAGATGGACAGGAGAGGATGTAGGATGAGATATGTGGGGGCTCAATTGCCTGGTGACTTTGGCTGATTGAAATTGACCCGCCGTCTGCAGTTAAAATCTTCTATACTGGAAAAACTGAGAGCTATCGTCTGGTTTTAATTTGAGTGGCTCTCATGTGGTTAGCCAGGGTGAAATTTTACATTGAACGCCTCTAATTTGACTGAGAAAAAAAATGAAGGAGCCGCAAAATGTGCCTGTCAATCAATAAGGCGACAGAGGGCGAGAACCGTGCCGTAATCTGCAGAAACGGAATTAAAGCATTTGCATTTTCACATTTGAGTTCTTTTGGCGTCGTAGAAAAACTGTAAAGGCCGCAGAGTGTTTCGATTATTGATGACACAGCAGCTCAGAGATTAAACTAATGGGGGAAAACAGATTTGTTCCTCCTGCAAGTCAATCATCACCGAACGTTCGCAAACTCAACGGTGATTGGCAGCTGGAGAAATTAGGATGACACAACAAACTTTACTCAGGAAGTAATTGCTTCGGTGCACAGGATGTCAACACTGACAATCTTCAGATTTAATGGCTATTGGCATTTTAAAAAGAGGCATAATTAGGGATGATGTATTGATAATCATCTAATTTGCTGTACTCTCTTTTTGATGTTTTTGAAGTCTCATCAAGGCTACATTGGCTTGTATGATTAAAAATACAGTAAAACAGTAATATTGTGAAGTATTATTATGATTTAAAACTATTTGAATATATTTAAAAGTATATGTAAGTTAATCCTGTCATTGCAAAGCATATTAGAATGATTTCTGATCTCATGTGACACTGAAGACTGGTGTAATGATGCTGAAAATTCAGCTTTGTATCACAGGAATAAATGACATTTTACAACATATTCACATGGAAAAGCGTTATTTTAAATTGAAATAATATGTCACAATATTTCTTTTAAAAACATTGAAAGAAATGTTTTTTTTTTTTTTTTTTCCTCAAATATATAGATTGTAGTGTAATCCTGCCACTGGCATTCACTGTAAACACAAACACACACACACACACACACACACACACACACACACACACACACACACACACGGGTTAAGGTTCCTTTGCTACATATGGTTAAAAAAATAATAATAATAAATCTAATGGGTCATTTGTCAAGTGAAAAATAAATACTATAAATGTTATAATGTATGGAGAATGTTTTTACTATACATTTACTGTAAAGTTCTGGCAACCGAAGCTGTAAATATCACATTTGTTTTTTAATCACTGGGTCACTCTACAGAAATGTCCAAAATTTATATGGCAAGATGTCTTAAAATATTTATTTTTCTAACATTTAAACTTAGACCACATTATTAGATTAACTTTAACATTATTAGATTGACTTCATGAACACACATAAATGACAGCTTAATTATTATTTTTTTTCTTATTTTGTGCATTTATTTAAAGACCATAATTATGAACATTTTTTTAAACTGGTGTTACCTTACTTCTTTGGCAATATTAAGGGTTTTTATGAAATATTATTTCTCTTTTTTTTCTGCACAAGTAGTCAGTCACAGAAAAATACAAGAAATAAGGAGATTATGTTTTATGTATTTATTGTGATTCATATTCATATTATTCATATATCTTCAGAAAACAAGAAGGAAGTCAAATGATGTCATTAGAGTGATTTTTATTTTAAAGTAAAATATTTTTGTTAAATGGTAACACCATTGACTCCAGGGGACCACTATTTTCATTATATATTTTATCAGCATTTTTTTTAATATCATACAGCATGCCATTTATATTATATATGTGACCCTGGACCACAAAACCAGTCATAAGGGTCAATTTTTCAAAAATGAGATTTATACATCATCTGAAAAATAAATAAATAAGCTTTCCATTAATGTATGGTTTGTTAAAATGTTGAAAATTTTGTAATCTAAGGGTGCAAAAAGATCAAAATATTGAGAAAATCACCTCTGAAGTTGTCCAAATGAAGTTCTTAGCAATGCATATTCAAAAAAGTTTTCATATATTTACAGTAGGAAATTTACCAAACATCTTCATGGAACATGATCTTTACTTAATATTCTAATGATTTTTGACGAAGATTTTGACCCATAATATGATAAAATAATCTTATTTCAAGCAGAAAACTAGATTTTTTTTGCTTACCCCATTGGCAGATTATTTTGCTTGTTTCAAGCAAAATCTCACTTAATTTAGACTTCTGTTGTCTGAAAACAAGACAATAATTTTTACTTGCCTACAAAAATCCTTGATTTAAGAATTGTTAGATATTTTGGCTGGAAATGAGACAAAAAAAAATAAAAAAATCTAAGTGAGAAAAGCATTTTTGCAGTGTATTTGATATGAATCCATTATTGTAGTTTAAATGGTAGAAAAAAAGTTTAAAGCACTTTCCCTTTGAACATGGCTGTGTGGATGAGCAGTTTTGTGCCACTTGGAATTCTATATGGCTCAAGAAGGTGTAATTGTTCAAATAACAGTGTTTTATTTTAAAGTAAAGAAATTGTAACCCTAAAGTGTTTTTCAAGTGTAATATTTATCTAAAGGCTAGGGGCGGAAAAATAGCATAGCATGTCCATTGTCCTCTTTATATCCCACAGCGAGATGCTACTTATGCAAAATATGTTTTTGAACACACATGTAATTTCCCTCTTGGGCATCTAGCAACTGATTAACCTCAGTGACCTCCATGCAGCCACTCACACACACTACAGCATCTCTGAAAAGAATACATCACAATTTCACACACAGTCCCCTCCATGTCCCTCTCTACTGCCTCCTCCTCCAACGAACCATAGAAACAATCACTTAGCAACCAGATCATCTTGAGTTTCTCTTGAGTCTGTTGGTGTAATTAATAAAAGGGAAAAATAAAATGCATCAGTGAGCTGACCGACTGTCAGAATACCTTCTCCCTTCCTCTCTCCATCTATTCAATTAAAGGGACAGTTCATTCAAAAAACTGACTTTTTATACTTTAGTAGAACAGTATAGAAGATTTTGAGCTGAAACTGTGGTCCTTGGTGATTCATAAAATGCAAGTTAATGGCTAATTAGTCAGAAAAGCAAATACAGGCAACACAAAATTATTACTCTGGCTCCTGATGATATATTCACATCTTATAAAGTGAAACGATCGGCCTGTGCAAAGAAACTGAACATTATTATCTGTAATGCAGAGCCGTAGACAAACAGGGATATTTGATTATTTTCCATAAACTTTTTCAGACAGTTCATTTCAGTGGTTCAATTCATTAGTTGTGTCATCCCTGGGATTTGGTAATTCAGTTTTTAAAGTGGTGGTTTAGCAAAATTAACTGTTAGAAGCTTTTCACAAAACTTTGGGATGCCCATTATAATGAATACAAATAATTATTGCATTTTAATATTTTTTTTGCATAAAATAATGTGTTATATCTCTCTTAAACCAAGCATTTTGTCATGTCCCTGAGGCACTTCATTGAGTTTGTACTTAAAAAATTATTAACCAAGTTTGCATAGTGTCTGTGATTTCTGGCAACAATGAAAACATTTGTTTATGTTCCTTTCTTGCAAAAAATATACATCAAAAAAGAAAGAAAAAAAAAAAAAGGTTTAAATGTCCCTCCGTCTGAACTCAACCCTGTCACGCCAACCATTCTACGTTCGAAATAATTTAGACTCCACTCTAATGTGACATAATTTACCAGAAATGATATCATCCAGGTCTCTTTAACAATGGTGCAGAAAATGGTTAGCAGAATCATACTTTTTAGTCATATTTTTGAGGCATGTTATAGTCACATAGGGTACTGTCAAGCTTAACAACTCAACCCCATCACAAATGTATTACTTTTTTATTGTAATTCATAAGTATATACAATGTACTTATTTTATTGCTGCCATATATGGTCTACTCTGCTACACTACATGAGGAGCAGTGGCCATTTTGACTGAAAAACCTCAACCCTGTCACAAATATGTATTTCTCATTGTTGCGGGGTTGTAAACTTGTGGCAGGGTTATTTGCTTCAACTATCAATAATTTTAATGAAAAAAAAAAAAAATAGTCATGTTTTCAGTAAATATATATACACTTCAACATGATGACAACGCATATTTTTGCTTAAAATAGAATTTTTGATGTAAAATGTCCAGTTAAATGTTGACAAGCATCATACATCAGAAATTGCACCCACATTTGCATCAGAAAGACACTTTTGCCCATGCAGATATGTTGACCCAGAAACAAGGGGATATTTTGAGAGAGAAACAAAACCAAAAATGTAAATTTAAGGCAAAGTATCCCTTCAAAAGTATTAGTCTTCAACCCTGTCACACAGTCACATTAATATTTGTAGAAAAATATAGGGAGGACAATTAAGAACAAAAGTATTTCTTGCCGATTACCGTCTGACATGTTAATGGTTTTAGTTAAAAGTTAATAAAAAATATTTTGTACAAAAATAAAAAAGACCGTTGATGGATAATTTGCATATTTTTAGCTTCATTATGATAGAAGTAAAAAAAAAATTTCATCATTAAATTGTAATCAGGGACAGATGAGCAGTAGGTACATGTTTGTTTTATAACAATTTTTGTGTAAAATCCTTTTTTAAACCAATTCCATTTTGTCTGTTACAGGGTTGAGAAAAAAAGTTGTCTATAGCTGAAAACAACTAAAATAATCAAAAGGTTTTTATTTTAATGCCTGAGGTGGGAAAATTTTTTTTTTTTTTGGAGGTTTGATATGTGCCTAATGATGTGGGGTATTGAAAAGTTGAATCAAATGTAGTTGAAATACGTGTATATTCCAAGTTGAAAATGAGCCGAATCCCAGGAATGACCCAGTTCATTTACCAAATCATGCAATGACATAACAAATACACAAATATATCATTAAAGCAGCCAATAATGTGTAACGTGGATGTTCTTCATGACTAAAGCACACAAGGTGAAAAAAAAGGTCTTCATCAGCTCACCTTTTTACATAAACAATGGGAAATCATAAAAATGTTCACTTATACTTCATTTAAATGTTTAGTTTCACACATGCTCATATCAGTGAAGTCGAACTGTTTCCTAAGTTCAGTGACTGTTGCAAAAACTGGAGTGCTGAATGAATTCATTCATCGTAGAATCAGATACGCCACTATTTTGACTCATTTTGAGGTAATAATGTTCAGTTTCTTGCAAAGACTGATCATTTCGCTTCATAAGAACCTCAGTATATCATCAGGAGAAACAGGGATTCAATTTGTGTTCCTAACTTGCATTTTATGAATCACCAAGGACTATGACTTCAGCTAAAACAAATGAAGAGTTCAGATGCAAAACCAGCTAAAAGCCATCCATCTCGGTCGAAAATGAGATAAGGATACTGAGTGAATGCTCTGGACACATATTATATGTCCATCAAATACTTTTAATTCAAACTCGCTAAAATCCAGCCTCAGCCCAATCAGAATTATCGGTACTTAGGTAGAAACCTATACATCGGAGCCTGATAAAAATGCATTTTTTTAGACATCAGACATCAGATGGATTTAGAGGCTTTTGCATCTGAGCTCTTCAAATGTAATTCAAGATATACGTTTAATTTTATAAATGATTAGATACTTTTTACTGGACAACAGGATGAAAATACAGATTAGGTGTGCATTCGTTGTAATTTTGAATCAAGAACTAATGTTGTTTTATCAATCTTCAATAAAAATAGATACATATTTTTGATCTTCATACAGTTTAGGGTCATAAGAAGTGCTGCTGTGCTTACTAGCTCACAAAACTGACTTCATAATAGTTGAAGATCCTCTGAAGAGACTTGAACAATGGCAGGGGAGGAACGTCTGAGCTAATGAAGGGGAAGGTAAAGTTTCTCATCTGAACACCGATAACCTTGGCTATAATTACTGACCAAAGTCATTCAAATGAGGTCTAAGGCAAAATAAATGAGAATGAATAGAGATATAATCCGGCACTGCAAAAGCTTCATCACCACCGGAAGAGTAATACATCTCTTTTAAACGTCCTTTATGTGCAGGGAAAGGTAGCCTTTCAATGGCAAAGTTATTATCTGTCAGCAACCAAGGTTAAAGGCGAGAGAGATCCATGGAAATCAGAATTGGAAAAGAGCGGGCATATTCGCTAAGGAAAGGCATTTTTTATCATATCGGAGTTCATAATAGATGATCAGTGTCATAAAGAATGATGAGGCTGCTGCGTCGTTATTTAAAAAGCCAGCGAGAGACTCATTTTCATCCAGTTCAGACGGAGTCGCCCACATCTAGAGGAGCTGGCAAGAAATCGGTTGCTACGTGTGTGCCAAACTTACATGAGTACATTTAACTAATAATATATAACGTTTATATTTAACGGTTTCAAAAGAAGTCTCCTTTGCTTAGCAAGATTGCATTTATTTGGTGAAACAGTGTACAGTGATACAGTAAAAACAGTAAAATTGTGAAATATTACTACAATTTATTACAACAATTTGAATATGTTTTCAAATGCAAGTTATTCTTGCAATGCAAAGCTGACTTTTCCTCAGCCATTACTTCATTATTTATATTTAAAAATAATTGATTTCAAAATATATAAAATTAATTATTTATTTTTACTCTTTACTACTTAACTTTGCTGTAATTCTGATCAAATAATGTATTATTAGAGTAAGACATTTTCTTTCAATAAAAATTTTTTTTTTATTCCATTTAATTACAATTATTCCAACTTTGAAATAAAAAAAAAAAATAATATAACATAATATAATAATAAACACAAATGATGATAAAATCTGATAATATGTGATATTGTAAAATTTAATTCAATTAATGGAGTTTGAATATTGTGATTATTAGCCTATTTAAAATAATATAATATACACAAATGAAAGGCATAGTTCTAAAATCTGATAAAATGTGAGTAAATGGAATTTGAATTCTATTTCATTGTGATTATTGTTTATAATAATTATGTTACTGCATTATATATTTTTTTATCATATTAATTAATTATATTATTTAATGTATTATATTTCTGAATAATAATAATAATAATAATAATTATAATAATAATATATTTACTGAATTGTGCATTGACAACAGTAAAAAGTCACTTGAAAGCGTCTGTGAAATGATTTTAGTGGTTTCAGGCAACCTAGTTTGTTCTTAACAGTGGTAAAATCATTTACTCACAGCCTCGACTGGCTTATTATATTATTCATTTATGTTGTCCAAATTAGGAGGTTATGATGGATGAACATAACTCCAGAGAACTGGACAAATCACCGTCAGTACTGATAATTCAGATCTATTAAGTCATACGTCCACAAACCATCTAATTCATATTCAGAGAAGCAGATATTCAAAGCCTGCAGTGTTTTCTATGTTTGTCAGACACCAGGGTGTTGAAATGCACACGTATTAGACAAAACCATACTCAAGGTGACCTGACAACACGTCTCATCTCAACCGCAGCAATGCAAACCACCAACAGCACGCCTGGAGTGCATCTGTCACCGCTAGAGAAACATGCACCCGACCACCCAACTATAAAGCATTGACATGCAGAATGCACTTAAATAACCTTGTACCAGATAACCTCGACAACTCAGCACGCTGTGTAAAAACGGCTAATCGCCTGTGTGTGTGTATGCGATCGTAGCTGAAGGAGATAGTGGGATGTCTGCTGTAAGAATCATTCAGTGATTAATGATACAGTCGCATTGGCAGATCGCTGCGGTGACCTTCAAAGAGTCTGAAATGTGTTTAGCCTCTTGTATTTTACCACGCTTTGCCTTTCATCCTTCCGTTTGTCCAGATTTAAGGGTTAGAAGGCCAAAAGTGGGTAGAGGAAGTGACATGAAATACCCTTGACCCTTACTTGACCATTTATACAGGACACAGTCACAGTGTTTCATGCTGTTCTCAGGACTGAGAGTTATTCTTGAATACCCAGAATCCTTCAAACCATTTGTTCTCTTTGTGTCTATTTAAGAAGACAGCCTGCCCTGTTGCTCACATCAGACAAAGTACAGTGTTTTTAAGTCTGGAACATGTCGTACTTTCATCTGGCCAAAAAGATCCTTTCAAATTATATTACATTTACTAAGGGTGAAATGTCAATGTGCATCAAGAAAGTAGTAGTTTGACAAACATGCATGCAAATTTCCACATAAAATACCTATAATGTCAAACAAGATGACGGATTTTAAATATACATAAATATATATACAGTGTGTACGGAAAGTATTCAGACCCCCTTAAATTTGCTAAAATCATTTAAGTTCATTTTTTTTTCCTCATTCATGTACACACAGCACCCCATATTGACAGAAAAACACATTGTTGACATTTTTGCAGATTTATTAAAAAAGAAAAACTGAAATATCACATGGTCCTAAGTATTCAGACCCTTTGCTCAGTATTTAGTAGAAGCACCCTTTTGATTTAATACAGTCTTTTTGGGAAAGATGCAACAAGTTTTTCACATCTGGATTTGGGGATCCTCTGCCATTCCTCCTTACAGATCCTCTCCAATTCTGTCAGGTTGGATGGTAAACGTTGGTGGACAGCCATTTTCATTTTCTCTCCAGAGATGCTCAATTGGGTTTAAGTCAGGGCTCTGGCTGGGCCATTCAAGAACAGTCACAGAGTTGTTGTGAAGCCACTCCATTATTTTAGCTGTGTGCTTAGGGTCATTGTCTTGTTGGAAGGTGAACCGTCGGCCCAGTCTGAGGTCCTGAGCACTCTGGAGAAGGTTTTCATCCAGGATATCCCTGTACTTGGCCGCATTCATCTTTCCCCCGATTGCAACCAGTCGTCCTGTCCCTGCAGCTGAAAAACACCCCCACAGCATGATGCTGCCACCACCATGCTTCACTGTTGGGACTGTATTGGACAGGTGATGAGCAGTGCCAGGTTTTCTCCACACATACCGCTTAGAATTAAGGCCAAAAAGTTCTATCTTGGTCTCATCAGACCAGAGAATCTTATTTCTCACCATCTTGGAGTCCTTCATGCGGGCTTTCATGTGTCTTGCACTGAGGAGAGGCTTCCGTCTGGCCACTCTGCCATAAAGCCCCGACTGGTGGAAGGCTGCAGTGATGGTTGACTTTCTACAACTTTCTACAATCTCTGGAGCTCAGCCACAGTGATCTTTGGGTTCTTCTTTACCTCTCTCACCAAGGCTCTTCTCCCCCGATAGCTCAGTTTGGCCGAACGGCCAGCTCTAGGAAGGGTTCTGGTCGTCCCAAACGTCTTCCATTTAAGGATTATGGAGGCCACTGTGCTCTTAGGAACCTTAAGTGCAGCAGAATTTTTTTTGTAACCTTGGCCAGATCTGTGCCTTGCCACAATTCTGTCTCTGAACTCTTCAGGCAGTTCCTTTGACCTCATGATTCTCATTTGCTCTGACATGCACTGTGAGCTGTAAAGTCTTATATAGACAGGTGTGTGGCTTTCCTAATCAAGTCCAATCAGTATAATCAAACACAGCTGGACTCAAATGAAGGTGTAGAACCATCTCAAGGATGATCAGAAGAAATGGACAGCACCTGAGTTAAATATATGAGTGTCACAGCACATGATATTTCAGTTTTTCTTTTTTAATAAATCTGCAAAAATGTCAGCAATTCTGTGTTTTTCTGTCCATATGGGGTGCTGTGTGTACATTAATGAGGAAAAAAAAAAGAACTTAAATGATTTTAGCAAAAGGCTGCAATATAACAAAGAGTGAAAAATTTAAGGGGGTCTGAATACTTTCCGTACCCACTGTATATATGATAGCATATTATAAGATGTATAGACTCCTTTTAGAAGAACCTTTTTGAAGCTTGACAGACAGTCAATAAAAAGTGACAGTGAATTTTCATTTTCGGTTGAGCTACTCCTTTAAGAAAAGGCACAAATGATATACACAGCGCAGTCACTGAACCGTAATACTTCCAGTGCTTTCCTTTACCCCTAATTCAACATTTCAACATCTCACCAGGCAGAAAGTGAGAGAGAAAGCGCGAGAGAGAGCGCACTACTATTTAATTTGACTTTGTGAGCACCGGATATGAAAATTAAATCAAGACTAATGAGCAATGAACAATAAAAGGGGAAGATAAACGGTCCAGCAGCCGCCAGACGGACAAGGTTGCTGAAGTCGAATAACTTTATTCCTTCATAATTCCCCCATTCAAAAGCACACTAAGGCAATCAAATCCCAGTTTTTAGGAAATGCCATCTTTGGTACATTTGGCTCGACTTCCATCAGAATAATTTCCTCTAAAATGCTAATGAGAAGAAACGGAACAGAAACCCATGTAAAAAGGCACAGA
>CM065130.1:35850027-35857527 GCA_033026305.1 Cirrhinus molitorella
CATAAATTAGCAGAACAATGTGTTCAGTAGTACATTAAGTTTGTAATCCATACTGTTATTTACATCCGAGTATCCCCAAAATGGCCGCGCAAACCCTTTACCACTCATTATATATATATATATATATATATATATATATATATATATAACATTTAAGAAATAAAACATTTCCTTTCATTATTTTAACAAATTAGATTTTCATTATTTAAAATATTTTATTACGATTTTGGTTACCCTACCGCCTAAAAGTTAAGTTCAGCCAACTCAAATAAGTTTATTCAAGTTGAAATGTTAAGTTGTACTAAGTGACAATTTAGATATTTGAGTTGACTAAACTAAAAATTTGTTTAACTTAACAGCTGTGTTTGTTACTTCGCTGCCTTTTTAAGTTGAATCAACTCAAATATCTAAGTTGTCACTTAGTAAAATGTAACATTTCAAGTTAACTAAACTTTTTTTGAGTTGACTGAAGCCAGGTAACAAATTATTTTAAGTTGACTCAACAAAGAGGTTTTTTTTTTTTATTTTAGGTATCATTCATGTACCAAAATGTTATTGTGTCAGGGGCTTAAACTAACAAATAGGCAATGGTAAAAGCAAGGCTTGTCTGGGAAGCAGCACTAATTGCATTTCCTTACCAAATGCTGCATAGAAAATACAGGTTTCAGTGTTTATTGCCTTTTTACGTCTCAACAATAATGCCAAAGCGTCTGCGTGCAGATCTACAGAAATGAAGATGGACGTCTAATAAATTTGCCAAACTCTCCAGCTAAACTGCTCTCAATCTTCACTGACAGTCCAAATGGCGGAAGAAAATGTTTATGTATAACAAACTCTAGATGGTGTCCTCCTTCTCCATTTCATGGCTGGCTAGTGTGACAGGTGCTGACGCGCAGGGATGATTGATTGCCACTTTGTTGAACAAAGCAATTAAGTCCAATAGAGGAGAAGTTGTTTTGGGGAGAGGAGGAGAGTTTTCTTAATGACACACAAGCTTTAGAATAGCTCTCAAAAAACTGCTAATGAAAATTGATGATATGGAAGGAGATGGAAAAATAGCAAGAGATGCTGTTGGTGTTGGTGGTCTTTATTCAGGAAGTGTTTCAGCAGTCATTTCGATACATATAGCCAATATGCAAATGCAATCTATTTTACTGCCACAACATCGCATTATTGGATAATCAATATTTAATTATCAGCATTTTAACAACAACAACAACAAATAAATAATAATAATAATAATAATAATAGTAGTAGAAATGCTGTTTGCAACCCATTTTACATGTTATTTATTATTGTTTATTAATAATAATAATAATAATAATAATAATAATAATAATAATAATAATAATAATAATAATAGGAAATGTGAAATTGTATTTTGTAATATCATAACAAATTTTATTATTATTATTATTATTATTATATTACTGACATCATAATGATATTTAACCCATGAATAATTATTTAACAACAACAATAACAATAACAACAATAACAATAACAATAACAATAATAATAATAATAATAATAATAATAAGAAATGCTATTTGCAACCAATTTTACTTCCATAAATAATATAATTATTGGCGTGTAATAAAATAATAATAATAATAATAATAATAATAATAATAATAATAATAATAATAATAATAATGTTTATATTAAATAACAACAACAACAACAACAACATAAAATGTGATTTAATTAATTAAATTCATTCATTTATTTATTTTTTTATTTTTTGTTTAATATAATAATTATTGGTGTTTAATATAATAATAATAATAATAATAATAATAATAATAATAATAATAATAATAATAGTAATTTATTTTTACATTTAATTTTTATTTATTTATTTATTTATTTATAGGTTTGCAACCCATTTTACTTCCATAATGTATGGAAACTAAGACTCACATCACACACAATGTGATTACAAATGGCCAGAGTCGACTACATCACCAGATTATTTTCTTAGTCAATACAGACTGTGTCCACATATTCCATATTCAAATATTTAATTTCTAATACACAGCCATATAAACTCGATCAGTGCTGTTAGGCGGTTTTCCCACCTTAAGTCTAGAAAGGGCATCTGAGTTCATTCGACTGCAATTCATTGTAAAACCTAAAGGTCGTACAACATACATCAAGTGTCCTTGGATGAAATTAAGTGTGGTGTACAGCCGTTTCAGTTTCGATTGCTTCAATTCCACCCTTCGACTTACGCCGACAGCGAGTGATGGAGTCTCATCATTAGCTGCACAGACACTCAGTGTTTCTCAATCAAGAGAAGCAGCCAAACTAATGAGCAGGTCAGACCCTCAAGCATCCATATATAACACACCTCAAGCACTTGACCTGAGAATGCATTTAGACTGAAAAAACATTGACACGACATCAACTGCAACAGCCATATCTGCAGCTCTCCAAATTGAATAACATGTTTGTGTTACTCCTCTGCTCAAACAAATACACTGTTAAAAATAAAGGCTCCAAAGGGTTATTTTTGCAGCAATGCCATAGAAGAACCATTTTCGGTTCCACAAAGAACCTTTCAGTGAACAGTTCTTAAAAGAACCATTTTGAAGAACATTTCAAAAGAACCTTCTTCCACTATAAATAACCTTTTCTGCATTTGAAAGGTTCCATGGAGAGTCGAGGTTCTTCATGGAACCATTGATGCTAATAAAGAACCTTTATTTTTGTAAAATTGTAGTAAAATTAATCAATTTTACATATGTCTGTTATTTTAATTGTGCATCATTTATGCTTTTTCATATGGCTCTATGCATATATACTGGATATATAAAGTATATACTGAAATGCTCATAGTTTGTATTCTAGAAAAACAATCCTTTAAGTAAACAAATCAATAAATCAAATAAGTAAATAATTATTATTTATTGTATTACTTAGATACTTAGTCTACTTAGTCTGTTTAGTGCTGTAGCTTTTATGTAGCTGTTCTTTACATTTTATTTATTTATTTAACCCTTTAACTGTCACTTTTTTTTTTTTACATAGACGTGAAAATGCAAACTTGCTGATAAATAATTCCTTATGATTTCTAAAGTGTGATAGGGAAAAAGGCAACGAAGTATCAGTATCAAATAATGGTGCATTTAGCCGATTCTAGATCATCTTTTATTCTGAGCGACTCTATTTATGCTAGCTATTCTCTAAAACGCTGTTCGTTTTTATCTTTTTTTCTTTCGAGAAGGGTCGAGGGTTATTCAAAATGACCTATTTTCTTTGACAAACTTGTGTTAAGTTGCAAAGGTTTCTCCTGAGATGTTGTGTTGGCTTTCACGAAGCTTTCATAAGCTATTGATTTAATTTCCCTTTGGGACTCTACTGTCAGAAAAGAGAAATAAAAAACATTTAGTGTTCTAATGGAGAAATACCACCGGGGCTCTGCAGTTAAAAGAGCTTAATTAAACCGGCCTCGTCAGGTCGTCTGCTGAGACCCGCTCCAACACTCTGAACCAAGACCAATACAGGATAACAAAAATGTCAAACACTGAAAATGGATTTTTGTTGTTGTTGTTGTTGTTATGCCCGTGCCAAACTCTTAAAACTTAGGCATAAACATAATAACAAGCCGTGTGACAGCAAGCTGCCGGTGCCTGGGTTTTATGTAAGTGTTTTACAGGGAGCTTTGCTTTATGAGCATTATGCAATGATTTTAGTACTTGTCTTAGAGGGAGGGAAAAAAAAATAAAATAAAAAAATCTCCATACAATTTATTCAGCCGTTCTCCACGACTGCCAAGAACACGATAAATGAACTACAAATATATGAATGCGGATCTTCTGCTAAAGAAAACCGCAATGCATTAAGGATCTGTCATATACAGTAGCCAGAAAGATACTTTCTCGCCAATAAAAGTGAAGAGATAAAATAGCAATGTTTAACAAAAAACGACATGCAGTTTATTGTGTAGATATTACATGATTTTGAAGTAGGGTCAAAGATGAGACTTTGCATTTTGGTGTCTGCATCTAATTAAATTATTTTATATACAAAGAAAGCATATTAAAAGCAAGTAAAGTGTGATAAAGTAGATGTCCCGCTGGGTACAGCACACGCTGATGTGCACACACACACACACACACACACACACACACACACACACACACACACACACACACACACACACACACACAAACCACTTACCGTTCTTTCCCGTTTTGGCTGTTGAGATGCGGGTGCACACGCAGACGACAGCACATGGACAGTTCAGTCATTACTCATCCGCATTTAATCCATTCATGTCATACACGCACACGCACACGCATACACTTGTCGTCTGTTTGTTTGTTTGTTTCGTCGGCCTTCCGGGCTGAGATGCGGCGCCGGCAAACCCGAGCGATTCTGCGGCTAGTGCTTATGACGTCACTGAGCGCGCCGCGCCGGCGCGATCCACCCGAAGGCCGGCTGGTCCACTTTGTTTTGTTAATAGGGGTGTTTGTGTTTATATGTGTTTATGTTTATGTTTAATGTTTGGTTTGAATATATATATATATTTTTTTTAATGAATTATGTATTATATTATGTGTTAAGTGTTTTTTTGTAAGAAACTTTAATGAGGAAGTTTAATATTATACTTACCTGTTACTTACCAGGAAACTTACCTGAGGTTGGTACTCCCAAATTAGGGGAGGAGTCTGGCCCTATAAGAGGGGAGGCCAGACACATTGAAATCACTTGTTTACCAAGTCGAACGCGAGCGTGCAACTGTGGTGCCGTGAGCAAACTCATCCAAAGCGTGTATATTGAAGATACCCTTTGTGTATATATTTTTTTTTGTATATTTTGCTCGTTTAATTTTTTCATCTTTATTTTCCATTTTGTTGTTTCTTTGTCACTTTGTATTTTTGGTATTTTGGTGACCCCACTGTATATACGTCTTCACGTCTCACCTTTTTGTACATAGCTTGGTGCTGTAAATAAAAACACCTTGCACAGAAGTGCTATTGCGGGTAGAGCCATCATTTTACATCTTTTACGGACACTTTTCACGACCCCAAGCGAGTTGGTGGATCTCGCTTTATCACATTTGGTGGCAGCGGTGGGATGGCTACCCGCAAGACAGCACCGAGAGGCAAAAGACCGAGAGGTGGATTGCGCTCACGGGCACAAGCGGTCGCAGAGAGGGATCCGGTATGGGACACTGCAGAGTCGGCAGAGGATGAAGAGGGAGCGGAGGCGTTTCCAAAAGCTTCATCTGAGTCCCACACACCAAAAGTCAAATCTGATGCTTCTGGCTCGACATCTGATGAGGGATTGCTGAGCCTGATGCGTCGATTCCTCGATGCACAGGAGCAACGGGAGGAGAGACATCTGGCCGAGCTTCAGGGACTTCGAGAGGTGATCCTGCAGTCTGCCAGACCTCCTGAGACTCCAAGCGATGTGAGGAGCCTGCGTATGAGTCTACCAACGCCGGCTGCTTCAAGAACCGCTCACGCTCACAGCACTGACACCCCAGCGAGTCAATCTTCAAGTCAGCCAAGGCCGACAAGTGAACCGCCGAGGATTCCTGTCTTCCAACAGGGGGAGGACATCGAAAGTTATCTTCGACGCTTTGAACGTCTGGCCAAGACCTGGGGATGGCCTGTGGAAGAATGGAGCTTCCGTCTGGTTCCATTGCTGACTGGGCAGGCTTTGGATGCTTACCTGGCGATGGATGAGGAGCGAGCTGGCATGTATGCTGACCTGAAGGAGGCACTGTTGGAGAAATTCAACATTTCAGCAGAGACCTACCGACAGCGATTCCGGGCATCCACGACACCTGCTGGTGAGTCACCGACTGAGACCTACAACCGTCTAAGGACCCTTTACTGCCGCTGGGTGAGACCTGATCTGCACACTAAGGAGGAGATCGGGGAAACCATCATCCTAGAGCAGCTGCTTCGTGTGCTTCCCTACGACAGCCGAATGTGGGTACGAGAGCACGAGCCAACAACGGGACTAGCGGCGGCAAAGCTGGCTCTCCAGTACATGAATGCTCACTGCGGAGCTCCACGCACTCAACCACTAAAAGGTACTGTACAAAAACAGAACACTGCTGGGGTTGGGGCCTTACCAGGTCCAGCTGGAGGCAATATAAGTGTACAAAAACCAAAATCAGAGAGACAAGAACTTGTGTGTTTTTACTGTCAACAGCCAGGGCACAAAGCGAGTGTGTGTCCTGTGCGAAAAGCTAAGTTGACAGGTTTTTGTTATGTGCCCAGAGAGGAGGACAATGATATCGACTTTGGAGTGGAGAGTCAAATGTTATGTGATGTGACTGTTGACGGACATTCTGTAAAAGCACTATTAGACACTGGTAGCTCCCTGTCTCTTTTAAAGCCAGGCTTTGTTTCAAAAATTGACTATGCCACCACCACAACCATTCAGTGTGTGCACGGGGACATAAGGCGGTACCCCAGAGCTGAAGTAGTTGTGTGTGCACAAGAACAGTCTTTCCTAATGAATGTTGTTATTGTTGATGATTTACCTGCGGACATGATTCTAGGAAGAGACTTGCCTGTGCTTTTTGAACTTTTACAAACCACCATGAACTCTGACACTGTTACCTCTGCCACTGTACATAAGTCTTGTCCTGTTGTCACCCGGGCACAAGCTAAAGAAGGTCTGCAGCCACTGCCAGACTTGCACTGTAGTCTGTTGCAGGGCGGGACCAAGGGCCCAAGAAAACCACGCCGACAGCGTAGGCTTGAAAAGTATCTGGGAACTCCAGTCCCTAAGGTCTCAGTGGAGGGCCTTAAAGCTGATGACTGGAGGATCCCAGAGAACATTGGGGAATTACAGAGAAAAGATGAGTCCCTTAAGTCACTGTTTGAAAAAGCTGCCAGTGGAAAAGGTCAAAATCTGTGTGATGAGAAGTATGTGATTGTGAATAATGTGTTATACTTGCAATCCAATGATGTTACACGTTTAATCGTTCCTAAATGTTGTAGACCCCTTGTTTTGCATCTCGCACACACTATTCCATGGGGTGGTCATTTGGGTCAGCAGAAAACATACACTCGCATCACCTCACGTTTTCACTGGCCTTCACTTTACACTGACGTACAGACATACTGCAACACATGTGCAACATGTCAAAAGACCAGTGTTGTGACCCAGCGGGGCCGGGCGCCCTTGTACCCTCTCCCTGTTATTTCTACTCCCTTCAGGCGTATCGCAATGGACATTGTGGGGCCACTTGAGAGGAGCAGTGCGGGACACCAATACATCCTGGTGATTTGTGATTATGCGACCAGATATCCTGAGGCCTTCCCACTCCGTTCCATTACTACCCCGAAGATCATCCAGGCCCTTGTACAGCTGTTCTCCAGGGTGGGGATCCCAGAAGAAATTCTGACAGACCAGGGGACAAACTTCACTTCACGGCTAATGGGGCAGCTTCACCGCCAGCTGGGCATCACGGCCATCCGTACCAGTGCATACCACCCGCAAACCGACGGCTTGACGGAGAGATTCAAT